>AYEL01087030.1:0-72726 GCA_000484575.1 Olivierus martensii
TTAGTCATTGTCCCATTTTATGTATAATTCATTAGTGTATGTTTCTATTGCTAGAGCTGTATTCATCTTCCACTTGGCTATGTCTTTTTTTGTACTCCTCTATCCTCTGGGACAGGGTTCGAGTGGTTACCCTTATATATGATGCTGGTTGTGTCTTTATGTCCTCCACTGGTATTTTGTATACCTCTTGTTTTTCTGAATCCTTTAGGGAGCCTTTTTCATTTCTCAGCAAGTTAAAACATTGTTGGTCCTCTCAGTATTGCTAGTTTTTGTTTGCCTTTTTAGCCACTTTATCTACAAAGTTAAATTATATGGAATAGTTAGATAACTTTCTTGTTGGCTTAATTGATGTGTTATCTGTACATGGTTATTGGTTACATTGCTGAAATTCTTTTGTACTTACTGTCCTTAGTATATTTACTATAAATGATTTTTTGTATCCATCTTGTATTTCTACGTCTATAATGTAATATATCTCAAGTTTCAAATCCATAGGTTCGGTATTATACATTATGCCCCTTCTGAAAAAGTACCTAAATGCTGCTTTTTTATAGGTTATCAGACATTGGGAGCAATTGGGAATAAGGACCGGCTTGTATGATGGTTTCCTATATATGGAAGTATTCAATTTCTCATTATCTGCCATTATTTTGATGTCTAAATAGTGGATACTCTGTTGGGTTAGTTGCTCGTTCTTTAGAGCAAGAGACCATAATTATCCAAAATAAAAGCCTTAGTGAAATCTTGTAACCTTGTGTCGTTTTTCCATATAGCCATAATGTCATCGAAAAATCTCGCATAAAATTTGTATAATTTAGTGTGTATAATTATGGTCTCTCTCTAAGGAATGAGCAACTAAGCCAACAGAGTATCCACTAGTTAGAAATCAAAATAATGGCAGATAATGAGAAATTGAAGATTTCCATATATAGGAAACCATCGTACAAGCCGGTCCTTATTCCCAATTGGTCCCAAGGTCCGATAACGTATAAAAAAAGCAGCATTTAGGTACTTTTTCAGAAGGGGCATAATGTATAATACCAAACCTATGGGCTGTACATAGTTACATTGTGAGTTTGGCAATTCGGCGGTGATGGCCGAACCTCACAATGCCAACCTCTCTATGTTTTATTTATGTTACATTGTGAGGTTGGCAATTCGGCGGTGATGGCCGAACCTCACAATGCCAACCTCTCTATGTTTTATTTATTTACAGATAATAAAAATCTTGTCATAGATTATAGAAATGGTGATTTCTATGTTATATGCAAGCTAATTTATTGACAATGGATAAATGGATATCTTTATCAATCCGAAACCGATTCAATTATACACGTTTGACGCTATATAAGTAGTAATTTCTCGTTTCTGTTGAAATCTATTTGAATTTCTAATCTGAATTTTTTTGTATTTCTCAATATGGTTTTGAATAACAATAGTATATTGCTATTTTCTTTAGATCATCTTTTTGCTGGATTTCCAAAGAAAAATTAAAATATTTAAAGATTTTAAATCATTCTACGAATAATTAAAATAAATAACTAAAAACTACAGTGGGTGATCAGTTAACGAATACTTCGGATAACGAACACTTTCGGGAAAGATTTTTATGTTCGGATAACGAACCCGTCACAGAATAAACTGTGGGATCCGCGGACTGACGGAATGACAAGTCGGCCGGATGGCCGCGTGGTAAAGCTGTGGCTTACCATCCTGGAAAAACATTTCATTTTAATCAGGAAAAACTACTATTCTCCCATTCTTACCCATAAATCTACGAACGCGCAAGGACTAAGCATGTCATTCAGTTAGGATAGTTAAGCCGCCATATCCTCATGAGATATTTTTATTTGGCGGCGGCACTTATAATAACAAGCTGGCCAGCAGGGGAGACTCCCCTTCTGAAAAATTGGAAGGAGTGGGACCCGGATCCGGCCCGTTGAAACCCATCCTTCAATCTTCCGGTTGATCCGATCATGCGTGCTGGCCAGCTTGTGATTATAAGTGCCGCCACCAAATAAAAATATCTCATAAGGATAGGGCGGCTTAACTATCCTAACTGAATGACATGCTTAGTCCTTGTGCGTTCGTGGACTTATGGGTAAGAATGGGAGAATAGTAGTTTTTCCTGATTAAAATGAACTTGGAGAAAACTTAAACAAATCAAAGATTTATTAAAGAAGAGATTTTATAATATTTTGGTGTTAGAATGGACCCATATCAGGTTGAGGTCAGTATGCCTAGGGATCTCTACAACGACAATGCTATTAATCACTTCCGAAAAATTCTGAAAAAGAGAGAAAGGCAATCTATCTTGGACAGATTTTAACGGAAAATATATATAAAAGAAGAAAATGCAAGACTATGTATGTATATATTATGGTTATTACATATAAATAAAAGTAGTAAGAAATTATATAACTTTTTATTTATTTTTGGGGGTCTCTAGAACGAATTAATCAAATTCCCATAAAAAACCTATGGTAAATCGATGATCGGTTAACGAACAATTCAGATAACAAGATTGTCTAGAAAGGATTATACTCGTTAACAGATCACCCATTGTATTTTCTGTAAATGTTTGCATATAACAATGAAATTGCTTAATAGGATAATAGTCAAGAAATTTCTCTAATAATTACATAATGTAAAAATAAAACTGGCATTGTCGTACTTTCGATATTTATGAATTTTGTTTCAATAAGATATTTATTTAGTAAAAGATTCAGTAATATTTGCCAAAATTATTCATTTTAATGATAATTTTTTGAATATTTTCATAAACATTTAAAACATTATAGCATCAATAAATTTTTAAAACTTATCTATAATAATTTATAAAAATTTTTATACAAACGTTTGAAGCGATTTGACCAGCCATCCCGGTCCATGTTCCGTTTTCTTCTTTCGTTCCAAACATGCTTGTTATAGGTTGTACTACTTCGTACCGATAAATGACAATCAAATTTTTTTAGTAAAAATATGGATCCTAAATTAAATATAAATATGTTAAATGTTTATTGTTGCTATAGAACAAATCAATAAATTTTGAGCACATAAATAAATAGCTCAAATTTTATTCATATGTGCTGCTAGTTTCGGTGAGAATGCATAAAACTGAACAATATAAACTTTTAACAAGTTCAGACGAAAAATTCAACTAAAATCGAATTATTTTTTCTCATAAATCGTATTCCCATGAATACTTGAAAACATGTGAATATAAGTGTATACAGGAAGCAGAATAATCGAGACGTTATCAGATTGCTTCTGATAACCAATGCTATATACAAACGTATGTTGGAATATATAGGATTTGCAGTTGTTGGAAGTTATTCGCATTTAAAACAGAATGGTAGATGAGGCTGGTGTTTTCTTTTAAATGCGAATTAGAAACTTTTCGAAATATGACCGTTTTCTTCCTATATAATATATGGTATGTACAATACGGGATAAAAAAAGCTTAATTTAACAATAACTATCTTTAAACGCAATGCCTAATAGTTTAATATTATCTGAAATTTCTTAAATTCACAGAAATACCTGAAATCCAATTTATCTTGAAGTATTTTAAACACTTCGTAGTCAAGACATTTGATAATTTTATCTCCGCTGCTATCAAGTTCCATTAGTTCCTGATTAATTAATATTTTTTTAATTAATACAAATCAGTATCTGAAAAAAAGGTAATTCGTGTTAATAATATATTACTTTTATTCCGGTGAGCCTCCAAATGTAGCTTTTATTCTTTTCTCCAGAAAGTATTGCTGATATGATATTATTAAAAATAGATAATTATATTTTATAATTGTTTCAATTTGAAAGGAGATATAAAAAAGTTTGAATAACTTCTAAGAATGTTTAAATAATTAAAATTTTGCAATAAACAATTAGTGAATATCTTAAAAGAAAATCAAAATAGATTTGACTTATCAACTGAGTTTTATTTGAGTGATACTTTCGAGACTTATTTCTATATTTAAATTAATATTTTCCTATTGTACGAGAATGTATAATATTATCATGATAAATTATCGATAAAAGTGTAAAGAAAAATTTCCTTTATATTCGTATTAGGCCATTGGTTTTTTCTTTTTAATATTTTCTGTGACTAATGATTCTTATAAACTGATTTAAACAAAAAACGAAATTATGGTTAAAAATTGACTTTACCTTGAATATTACCAAAACACATAATGCCCAGCAGCAGATAAGGTATCCGTTCAAACATTTTGCTAGTTTGGAAATGAATAAAAAAATCAATATGCTACACTCGCTTGGTAAATGGCGATAACGGTTTCTCCCGCTTTACTAAAGTCAAGCTTTACTATGAAATCTTTCGTAAGCTGAAATGCCTAAAGGGAAAAAAGCAGTTGCTATTTATTTATATTTAAGAAATATTGCACTAAAAGATTTGCGACTATCATTGTTGAGCTAAAACTAACTATTTATTATAAATATAGTTTTGAAATAATTTTAATACTTCTATATTGAACAGTACCGATTTACATTTTTTCTAGATTGATTAAATTTAATAAAGGAATATGTATTGAAAAGAATATATCTGTCGGCGGGATGGGAGCGAGCGTTACTATCACCCTGGACGATCTGGTTTAATATTGTTTTGCTTCTTCTTCTTCTTGTAGTTATATGGAGGTTGGGTTTAATATTTTCATCCCATTCCTGCAGTTTTTCAGATGGAGTCACTGAAGCAACTGCACTTGGCGGTTGATCCAACCAGGGATGTAGGCGAACATGGTGAGCATGCAAATACCCCGCCGCTTAGTAATCTTCATCAAATGAAAAATCTTTCCTAATTTAAGCATCCTTTTCTGAAATCGTATCATGGAAATATGTTTATTTTCAATCACATTTTGCATAATTCATAACTCAATCTCTTAAAATATAAAATATATTTATATTATCCTTATTGAATTTAAAGTGATAATTATATTATAGGGAAAGATCAATTAAAATATTAAAAAAATAACGATAATAATTTTCTTTATAAATTATATTAATGATTTTTGAAAGTAAATGATTCAATTAAAAAATTAATTTAGTTAGTAATCAATTCACTTTAATTTGTTTTGTGTTTACATTGTAAACACAAAATAAATTAAACTGAATGAATAAATTAAAATTGTTAAGTTGATAATAGTTGCAACTTTTACAAATTTGTTTGCGCAAAGAAAATTTCTTATAAGTCACGCATATTGTATTATACAATCAATATTGCAAGGCCATATTTGTTAGATGTTTTATATACATATTATCAATTTTTTCTAACCAACATCTCAATTACACTAAATATAATTTTCATTTAATGCAAGAATATTATTCCACGTTTGATTGCTTTTAATTAAGTTTATGTTACTTTGAATTATGTTGTCGAATCATTGATCACTATTCGCAAGCGGAATATTTTAGGGTTCATCACAGACTACCAAGCCTATGATGCTGACCTCAATCGGAAGACTGAAAGATGGAGTTCAACAGACTAGACTGAGACCCTTTCTAAAAATCTGAAAGTGCTGAATTCAAAATTGAATCCGGATCTTTCAATCTGATTAGCAACTACTATAACACAGCACTATCTAGACCAGTGGTTTCCAACCTTTTTTTTGTCCATGCCCCACCTAAGCATCTCAAAAATCCTGCTGCCTCCTATGACATAATTTTTATTATTCGAAAAGAGAACGCCTATTCACGTGGAGAAAGCCTAAAAGGATAGGCTACTAACTTAGTCTAAACAGTGTTCAAAAACATGGCATCCATGAAACAGAAAAATAAAAGAACGAAAGGTCAGTTGAAGTACTGAGGTAAAAATCACTAAAAGTTGTTAAAAAATTAATAATAATATGAATTAATATGAAAAAAACAGCAAATACATTTTCACAACCGTCGTGTACACACTGATTTTAATTTTTAAAATGTGTATGTCACTATATATATTTATTTACTGTATATATTGTCCCTCAAACCATAAGAAATGAAAGAATTCATATTTAATAACTCATTCTCGAATTGCCCCCCTGAAAAATCAAATTGCCCCCTTCTGGGGCGTACGCCCCATATTGGGAAACACTGATCTAGTCGAATTTAATTTCCATAGCATCGTATCATAATGAATAATCCATGAAAGTTTTGACGTAAAAGTTGCCCCCTTCTGGGGCGTACGCCCCATATTGGGAAACACTGATCTAGACGAATTTAATTTCCATAGCATCGTATCATAATGAATAATCCATGAAAGTTTTGACGTAATTGAAACCTCAGTATCACATATATGAAATTCATGCATAATTTATAATATAAAAATTAACAACAATAAAAAAATTGGATTGAAGGAATTTTTTTCGAATCACTTACTTGAACATCCTATTCTAAAAAGTACGGTCAGCCGGATGGCCGCGCGGTAAAGCTTTGGCTTACCACTCTTGAGGATCCAGGTTCAAATACGGGTCCCACACCTCCATTTTTTCAAGGGGGTCTGGGCTTGGCCCGTTAAACCCCATCCTTTAACCATCCGATTGACTTCATCATGGGTGATGGCCAGCCTGTGATGGGTTCTATAAGTGGCCGCCGCCAGATACAGAACTTGAGGATATGGCGGCTTAATCTAACTAACCTAACCTAAAAAGTACGAAAATATAATAATGTTAAACTTCGTCCTTCAACTTTCTATTTGACTCCATAACGACTGATGG
Organism: Olivierus martensii; assembly: GCA_000484575.1. NCBI lineage: Eukaryota > Metazoa > Arthropoda > Arachnida > Scorpiones > Buthidae > Olivierus > Olivierus martensii. Next base: position 6,711 of record AYEL01087030.1, read on the forward strand.
AAGTTTGTCGTGAAATCTAACAGTAATTGTTGCCAAAGTATCCTTCATGATATTTAGCAGATTAATGCAAATTAACGTAGTCAAATACATAGAGACTAGAATTTACATAACTTTTAGGTGAATAGGATCAACCGCGTCGAAATGCTTCGATGACAATTATGAGAAAAACTCTTCCACTATAACCAGAACTTTTTGTTCATATCTGTGAAATAAGAAACCTCTAATTGTTACTGTTGTGAAATATATTACAAAATAGAGTTTATAAAGATATTTCCAGGCTTTCTATCCTGAAAAGAGCAGTTTCGATTCTCAGGACCCAATCCTTTTAGAAAATTTATTCTTATGGTCTGGTTTCTCAATCTCCATCATCCCAATCCAACTGAATCTTCTGCAGATATATAACTGGTTTGTTTTAATATCACATTTTATTCTAACTGAGTAGAAATTGGAAATATCTCTTGATATAAAAGGTAATTTTAAGGATTGCGAAGTTTTTGTAAGCAGATACTGTCACTTTTTACTCAAAATAGAACTGAATGGGAAAGAAATGGTTACTCAAAATATAACTGAATGGTGCGCTAAAATGACTCGTAAAAGTATCCTTATACGGTGTCATTCCAGCGAAAGGTCAGTTGGATTGCAAGGATAGGGATTGATGAACCAGAATCATACTCATGAATAAATATAAAAAAAATCCAAAGAACGAAATAAACTGGTTAGGCTGGGAAGCCGATATATTTAACGCAATCCGGCTAATATTGCTGTTTAACAAAAGATATTTTGTTGTAGATTTTTTTCAACATGATACGATTCCACTTTCTATTCATTAAGCGCATTAAGTAGTAGAACAAAACATGCCTTACGGACTCAGCCATCGATATCTGAACCTTCGGAATCGATGGCCAGTCGGACAGTATGATAAATATTTCAAGAGAATCGAACTTGAGGTTCGAATCCTGGTTCTGTAGTGTGGAAATCCGAAGCGTCTCCACCCGGCCAATCCATGTTGCACATGGATATACTTTATTTTACAGATGTCATTTATAGAGCCCATCCCAGGCTGGTCAATATCAATAATGGAGTTATTTGAATAGGGTTCAACACGCCGGACTCAGAATCCTTCTGGAAAACTGGGAGTCTGGAACCAGTAATTGAATCCAAGCATTCAAGGTATTAAGCGATTGTCTCATTAAGCGATCATATATATAACTGATGAAAATGATTCACAAATACAACTCTAGAAAATTAATAAGTTACTTATATTTTGTAAGGAAATCTTGAATAATAAGAATTATAGCAAATATATATGTGAATTTATTTTTAAAAAGTTTATAATTAACTAATATATCCGGCATAACAGAAAACATAAACCTAATATTCATCTTTGTCAACAGTCTTCTCTAAATGGATCAAATAATAAGTAAATTTCATTCAAATTGTATAAAATTTACAAGAATTCTCATGCTTGATTTCAATGAATTTAATTCATAGTCATTCCTTTTTATTCCAATCTGAAACAGAAACCTTATTTTTCATCCATTCTATCATTACAGATTCAAAAGTATTTCTAAATTTTTTAAATTGAAAAAGTTTTAGAAAGTAGAATATGTGAAACTTGTTGTAGTAGATTATATATGTGTTTCTATAGTAGAATATGTAAATTTTATTATATCAATACACATAAATATCTAACTAATTTGTTCTTGAGAAATATATCGCACAAACTTCATGTTTTACGAAAAACTTTTCTCACCTAAATATGTTTGTAAAAACTGAACCTAATTAGAGAATATAAACACATTAAATCGAATCACTTTCTTTATTTTCAAAACTCGTCTCGCAAAGTAATCTCCTTTTTGTAAATATATTAATTTATCTTTCTATATAATGTAATTGTCCTTTCATTTTCAATAAGAATAATATAAATCAGTTTTCTGTTTCCGTTTCAATTTCTGCATCCACTAATTCAGTTCTTTTCAGGAGTGGTTCTGGTTCAGTTCGTTGAACATTATCCTCTATGTGACAGTTTACACCTCCAGGAGAATGGGCATTCTGTTCAGTCTATTGAAATGCCCTGTCAAATAGTATTCATCGAATGGAAAGAGGCATAAAATCACACCGAAAAGAATGGCTAGAATTGAATATATCATTTAATTATTTTATAGAAAAATTTTCCTAATCCAAACAACTTATTTAAAAATGAATTTCAATTTGATAGAAATATTTTTTTATTTTCAATAAAAATTAACATAATCCAAAAGTTAATCATTAAAAACATAAAAATAGGAAACTGATTTATATTTTCCTGATTAAAACTGAAGCATAATCATATTATATAAAATATCGATTAAGTTTTTATTTTCTTTTAATATATAAAAATTTAGTTTTTCGTATAAAATGTGAAAGCAGTACATAAATGAACAAATTCATAATGTTTGGAAATTTTATTTATTTAATTTAACTTAGCATTACATCAATAATTCGATAACTTGAAGATTTCAAGATAAAAAAGTAGCACTACTAATTAAGCGAATTCAAAATTACAATTTTTTTTCAAAGGCGTAGCAATTTAGTTGATAAATTTTGTAATTTATTAAATTCACACAACATATATTATTTTTTATAAGCATTGTAAATATTAACAATTAAAAGGATGATTTTTATCATGTTGGTTTTTTGTTTTCTTCAATTCTCAATCGAAAATCGAAACAATCTTTCCCTTCTTGAGATTATGTTAATTAAGCCGCCATATCCTATCTAGATATTACAGTATTTAGCTTCTGCAGCAGCTATATTTTAGAATCCACCACAGACTAACAAATGCACATTGTATACTGGGCATGGCATGGTGATCCCCGTCCTTCACCATTCGGCCCCCTTTCAACTGGTGTGGGTATAGCCCGTGGTTGGAATAGGCCCCGCCCCCTTAGTAATCTCCCTGATTGGAAATGAGGCGTTAAAATATATTCAAAAACATTATCATCGTGGGTCAACCAGAAGGTTGGACGATGGAGATCAAAAATCAATTAAGGAATTCTTCTGAAAATCTGGAGAAGGAGAATCGGATTTAAATTCGGTATTCGAAAATGGTTAGTGTGGGGATCGGAACCCCGTTTTTCTCTGAGTTAAGGAATGTGACGACGATTTGACCAAGATGATCATAATTATCAATTATTTCAGACTGAAACATTCGAGATAATCTGCAAGAGAAAAATAGATTAAATTCATTAAAAAAGTATTTCATTTTTTCTTTCATGAAACTTAAGGAAGTAGTTAAATATAGGAGATACCGGGTAAGATGAGAGATTTGATATAATTCGGAAACTTTTCATTGATCGTCGGCCATGCCTCATGTGCTATACACTATTCTTAGTACACAGTAAGTATCCGGTGAAAGAGAACAATGGAAGGAGATAGTTGATTTCCACAACGCAACGTTTCAAATGTTTTTCTTCAACTTTATATAAATTTCTCTCTGAATAAGGTACAGTTTAACGTAAACGCAATCATATATTAAAAGTTATGCAGTACGAAATGTGTACATGTGTCCATTTAGTTTTTATTATTGCTAGCAAGGTCACTTTGCGACGTTTAGTTTCTCTCATAAAAACAGATTTCATAAAAGTGGCCAACCGGGATAAGATGGTGGAGCAATATGAGAAATACAGTATCCATGTGCATATTATCTAACTCTAATAAAATTGACGCAGATAGCTCCCAATTTTTTCCTAACATTAATATATTATAACATACCACACAAAGAACAAAACAAAGAAATGAAAGGAAATTTAACCTGGAAACATAGAAAGCCGATGAAGATTGATTGAAAAGATTCTTGTCAAGGCAGAAATTCTCATTACAAATTTGCAGAAGTTCTCTCTATTGGTACATATTACCTGAGTAATATGTATTGAGAATGCGCGAAGATTGCTCCAACTATGAAGAATACAGTATATTTATTTGTGATTATTGCTAAAGATAAAACATTCGTCATCTCAACCCAGCCTGTAAGTAAGATCATTTTCTGAGACACGTCTGAATATATTATTTCCCACTCCATAAGCCAACCGGAAGGTTAGATGATGGAAGGTCAACCAGAAGGTTGGAAATAAAGTTCAAAACTCAAGCAAGGAATCCTCCTCCAGATTTTCGTCCCCAGCAACATAAATCCTTTTCCGGGATTTATGTTTAAGTTGTTATTTCCACCACGATTCTCTAATTTTTCTCTCTCTTCTTTAACTTCTTTGTTCTCCGTATTAATTTATTTTATTTTATAGAAATTACCAATCATATTTATCGCGGACCTCACAAATGTCTCTACTTTTTTAAATTGATGATAGCATATTTTATTTCTCTATATATTTTGAAATCTAAGAATTTTCAAGGTATATGTTGACGGTATACACTTCCTATTTACAAGAATTTATAAACGAAAATCAGATCAAATTTTCTGTCTATAGCATTCCCTATTTTGTGCTCATAATGATATCAGTCGTATTGGTTTTAGAACAATTCACTGAGCCTTATATAAATTTATATAACTTACATTTACTATAAATTCAGAATGTAGCGTCGTTTTAAATATTTTTCATAATGAAGAATGAAATATGCATTTATCTTTGGTAAAATGAAAAAATAATTTTACGTTATTTGCATGAAAGCAATCATATTCTATACTAGTAAAATTCATTAGGATTTTGCCATGAAACTTTCTCTTTAGTTGAATTTATAAATGAATGCATTTAGCTATAATCAATTCGGTAATTAAACAAGCAAAAGATAAGATGTAGCCTATAATGAGAAGGGCGAATGGACTGAGAAGATCTTCTATTCTTAATGGACGGAACTCAGAAGTGCTTTGTCTTTCAATGCTTTGTCCAAGATTGTTTAATTTAAAAATTATTCCAGATTGAAAGAGTCGAGATAATCTGCAATAGAAAACCAAATTAAATTGTATTAAATAAATATTGATTACTTCTTCTGAAACTTAGAAACATAATTTATGTAAACACTGTATGTGGAAATATAAAAGAAATCTTATTGAGCATGGGCTGGAAAATATCACGGTTAACTGTTAAGGGAGAAATTCTACATTAGTTAATGGGTATCTGGAATGATCTACATATATTTTTACTTGTTGACGTTTATTCTATACAAATGTAAGATGCAAATATAAACCTTCCAAATATTTTTATCATTTATACTGTATATTACTTAGCACAGGATTATTACTTCGCTGATTTACTAAAAATGATGTCAACTACGTATTTACGTATTTTAAATATATTAACACCTACTTATTACTGTTTATAGTTGAAGCAATTTTTTTATAAGGAAGTTTTCCTAATAAATTTTCCAATACTTGATTTATTTTGTGGATACCTTAATTCCTCATTTCAATTGATTTTCACATAAGAGTAATTAAATTTATAATCTTGTCTATTTAAAAAGATAATGCATTTAAAATATTTAGATCTTAATGTAATGGAGATGATATGAATCCAGTCGAACCTGGATACTCTTTCAAATTGATATGTTTGCATTTTCCATCTACTTTCTTCCTTCTTTGTCATTTTCTTCTATTCATTTTCTTCAACCAGATTACGAAGTATAAAGCATTCTAGTACCGTAAAATATCTTCCATTTACGCTCGTTCGAATAGCAGACTAAACAAAGTATGGGTTTCAACAACAGATTCCGTTTCGAAAAAATTCTAAGGTGTGTATTGCGTATTTATAATTCCAAAATATCGGTTAATACAAAAAGCAAGAGGTTGGGAAAATCAAGGAAATTAGGTCTTTCAGATTTGCTTGTTACATAATGTTGAAATGGTAGAAATATAATCTTTTCATTAATTGCATGGAAAAGCTTAGTCTAACGGTTCGCAGAGCATGGTTTTTTTGTATAATTTATAAAAGGGTTCAAGGCCAGCATTAATGCTCTTCCTCAACTGACCGGCGAACCGCTTTATGAGAATGATTAGTCTTGGTAGGGTCTGAATTTTATCTCGCCATATATTTATTCAGGGAAGTTATGTAACCTAATAAAGAAACGTGGAGATGGATAGCTTTAAACAGTTATGTTTTACTTTAAATAAATATATTATATAAACTTAATTCGCTAGATAATGCAACAAAATTCAGAGAATAGAAAAAATTCCATCTTACGTTTTATCAAGTTCCTTTTTGTAAGGAAATCCCTTTCGTAAACCATATGATGCAGAAAAAGTTACAAGTGAATCTTCAGAGATCACCAAGTTTTCGTACCCATTAAATTTTATAATAAAAGTAAGCGCAGCATAATTGCTTATAATTGCAAATTTCTCCTTCAATACTCGAGCAATTAATTCTTTCATATTATTAATATTCTTCTTGTTTGAAACCATATGATCTGAGAGTATCTTAGCATTTCCAGTTTTAGAATTCTAAGGAATAATTATATTAAGATTACTTTTTATCTTGAAAATATATTTATCTTTACATATACTATATATAAAGGTAAATATATTTGCGTAAATATTTATAAAGGTAAATTTATATATATATGTAGCAGAAGGATTTTTATTTTTATATTCACAAATTAAAATCTTTTCGTGAACATCTAATGTCGACATTTTACCGAGTAAGAAACAGCAACTATACTCACAACAGTTAATTTATAAAAAAACGGTTTAAACTGTTCTTCCGCAAAGTCGAGGTTAGGACTCTCCAGTCTTCTCCTATTTTAAACGGTTATTTTGTAAATATCCGTTTAAAGTTTTGGAATAGCTCATTTTGAAAACAGGGATGTGAATAGTCACAGGTGCGAGATTACAGTCTAATAAATGTTAACAGATAAATTACTTAATTGCCATCGCGAGATTACAGACTAATAAATGTTAACAGATAAATTACTTAATTGCCATCGTCTAATAAATGTTAACAGATAAATTACTTAATTGCCATCCTCTCTAACAGTGGTTTGGTTCACGAACATTATTGGTTCACGAACATAATCCGTTCCAAGAAAATGTTCGTTATCCGAATTGTTCGTTAACCGATCATCGATTTACCATAGGATTTTATGGGAATTTGATTAATTCGTTCCGGAGAGTCCCAAAAATCATAATAAGAAATTATATAATTTTTTATTTATGTTTATTTATATGTAATAACAATAATATATACATACATAGTCTTGAATTTTCATTTTATGTAATAACAATAATATATACATACATAGTCTTGCATTTTCATCTATATAGGTTTATTTTCCGATAAAGAACCTGCCCAATATCGATTGCTTTTCTCTCCTTTCCGATAAAGAATCTGTCCAATATCTATTGCTTTTCTCTATTCTTCAGGATTTTTCGGAAGTGATTAATAGCATTGTCGTAGTAGAGATCCCCAAGTCTGTTGACCTTAACCTGGTATGATGCCATTCTAACACCAAAAAATTGCTAAATCTCTCTCTTACCATCTTTAGTAAATCTTTGATTTGTTTTACATTGTCTCCGAGTTCATTTTAATCAGGCCACTGTTCTTCCATCCTTACCCATAAGTCCATGAGCGCGCAAGGGCTAAGCCTGTCATTCCGTTAGGATAGTTAAGCTGAAATATCCTCATGGAATAATTTTATCTGGCGGCGGCCACTTATAGAGCCGCCATCATCACAGGTTGACCAACACCCATGATAGGGTCAACCGGAAGATTAAAGGATGGGTTTCAATGGTCCGGACCCAGATCCCTCCTAAAAAATTGGATGAATGGGTCCCCCGGATCCTCCAGAATGTTAAGCCGCAGCTTTACCACGCAGCCACCCCGCTGATCTGTCATTCGGTCAGTCCGCGGGTCCCACAGTTCGTTCTGTGAACTGTTCGTTACCGAACATATGTTCGTTAACCGAACATAAAAATCTTTCAAAAAAGTGTTCGTTATCCGAACTGTTCGTTAACCGATCATTCACTGTATAATAAATGTCAACAGATAAATTACTTAATTGCCATCTTCTCTAGTGTTTCTATTTATGTTGGTTGACCTAGCCATTCGATTGTTTTGGCGGTTTAAACAACTGATTTTTATACTAATGAAATGGTTTTGCCTCCAGAAATGAGTGGCGGTTGGCGATTAGTGAGGTGGCGGTTTATAGAGGGAATTTCATGTTTTAACATAAAGGCGGAGATTTGTTATTGGCTTACATCAGGAAAATAACGAGGGTGGCAGTTTATAGAGGGGCTTTTCTCGAAAACGGGATAAGGTAGGAAGTAGGGGAAAAATTTTGATTACCAAAGTATATCCGAAAAATCGATTGGGCATGATAAAAATTTTGTGGGCCCATCGGAAGTAAGAGCACAAGTGGTCAACTATGAAATCTCCGATGGAAACAATGATGATTTTGGCATAATTGGATAGAACTGTGAAAAACAAAACTTTTGTTTTGGAAAGTTTTTTAATATTACTTACGGATTGTGAGATATCACAAAAAAAGATGCCGCCACATGTACTGAAAATATTTTAATATCACTTACGGATTGTGAGATATCACAAAAAAAAAGATGTTTTTAATCCACTTACGGATTGTGAGATATCACAAAAAAGATGCCGCCGCATATATCGCCATCGCCGATTGGGCTATTCAAGCAGTAAGAAAAATAAAAATCAGACAGACTGCATCTGTGTACATTGCCAAACATTATTAAAGCAGCAAAGAGCAGTATTATGCATATTTAAGTCGAATTCTGGTACTCGGTAATAGCACCGAACCGCAGGTGTGATAAGTCTTTCGCCGTCACAGTTCGGAATGGAGCCATACTCAAGAACAAGGATTTCTGGACTTGTTTTAGCCCTTTATGAGCGCCATGATGTACACAAATGCCCTCTGTCAGATTATTCCTTTTATTATTGCTTGAATAGCCCAATCGGCGGACATGCGGAGGCATCTTTTTTGTGATATCTCATAATCCGTAAGAGATACGATATTAAAAACACTTTCAAAACAAAAGTTTTGTTTTTCACAGTTCTATCCAATTATGCCGAAATCGGCATTGGTTTCCATTGAAGATTTCATGGTTGATCCCTTGTGCTCCTACTTCCGATGGGCCCACAAAATTTTTATCATGCTCATTCGCTTCTTCGGATATACTTCGGTAATAAAATTTTTTCCCGTACTTCCTATCTCATCGCGTTCCCGTGAAAAAAGGTGGTATGGATGCTAGAAAACACCCTGTATATATAGTACCATTATGAAAGCAGTTAAACTGTTTCCCTTTGTAACTCCACAAGCGAATTTTCCTTTTTGTACAGAAGAAGTCAGTTCATCGAAAGTAGTGGGCACATACTCAAAGACAGGAGAAGTCATGAAGGACATTAAGTTCCCACTATAACTGGATACAAGAATAACGACAGATAACAGCCACACTGAAATTGAAAATCTTGAGGGAATTCTAGAAACTTTGCGTAAATTTCCACCTAAATTAAACAAGAAATATTATCACGTCAAAATTATGAAAAACTGAGCATTTACATTATAGAACAGTAAATTTGTCAAATCTATTTAATACTGTAACAATGATTATTTTTTGCTATCTATAATTATTTTATATAATCTACTTACCTTGAAGTGCTAAAGTACCAAATAAATACCAAATTACTGTCTGGAACGATTGAAAAGAACCAGTTTCATTCGACGATTCACATTTCATTACTTGACGTAATAAAATTCCAAATATTATAGTCAATATAATAAGAGCAATCCAAAGCTTAAAAATAAAAATAATATTTAATAGAGTTGTAAGAAATTTTATGCAGAATGTCAATTCTTAAATGCAGAATATATATATATATATATATTCTTACAACGGGAGTCAGCATTTCGTCCCGAGCTCCCAGAAATAGCCGCAGAGTACAACCATCGGAGATGAGTCCCAGCCAGAAGACATCGCAGAAGGAGCATCTTTCTGTTTTTTTTTGTGAAAAGGTATTTGTCCTCCGACGCATTTTTGTCGGTAAGGGCTACGGCAGCTGGAAAACGTCACTTCTCACCCGATCGTAACTTAGCGAACCTGACAATTTTATCGTCGATGGGCTACGGCAGCTGGAAAACGTCACTTCTCACCCGATCATAACTTAGCGAACCTGACAATTTTATCGTCGATATCAGGTGAGAGTGGCCTTTGTCCGGTCGGTCCCGAATACTCCGATCTCCACTATCCCCGGTAAAGAATAATAAACACTCCGACTACAGACCGTACAAGAATGCTAGTATTGTGCAGGTGTTCGAGGAGTTTCATGAAATTATGTGACAGAGGTCAAAGTGCCAACTTTCCAGGAAAGGGAGAAATATGATTGTTTGTGTTTATCAAGATGGAGAGACTGGCAATCCAGACCAAGAAAGTCAGTCGGTTCCTTGGAGTCGAAAGAGTCGGTCACTGAACTCTGATCGCCGATCGCTGGTATAAGCGGGCAGTACATACCCAGTGGAGAAATCAGTTGGTCTCTTTTATTATTCCGTCTATCGACTCTCATCCGAACTCACGTTCGGACATTGAACTGTACGTGTAGCTCTACTTGCAAGGAAGAAAAAGCCGTCCTTTGGCACCCAGAATTACCTCTCCAGGTGTCTGACGAATTTGGACAATCATAAACATCTTGTAGAAACTGCAAACTATCCACGGTTTGTACTCATCTTACAACGGGAGTCAGCATTTCGTCCCGAGCTCCCAGAAATAGCCGCAGAGTACAACCATAGGAGATGAGTCCCAGCCAGAAGACATCGCAGAAGGAGCATCTTTCTGTTTTTTTTTGTGAAAAGGTATTTGTCCTCCGACGCATTTTTGTCGGTTGAAATAATGTAAAATCTCTCTCCTTAATAAAGGAAGATGTTTGTTTATACGAACGTTGTCTCCGAGTCCGTTTGTATCTAGCATCTCCTACTCATCCTTATCGACGTCACACATACTGCTCATAGGCCATTCGCCTGTTGAGAACCGCTCTTTCGTTATTTTGCGGGATCTGCGGGCCGCGGACCTCACATCTCTACAAGTCTGTAAATTTTGACACGACTTTTTTGAATCACCCTGTATATCAGGTGTAAATCTAAAGATATTTGTTTTTTTAGTTTATTTAATTTATCAATAAACGAAACAATATCAGTATTACATATTTGACCGACAAATAAAAAAATATTATACTTACATAATAAAAACATGTAAAAAATGTAAAAGTGATCACTGCTAAACTGGCGTAGACCTCTCATCCAAAACTGGGGTTGAAGAACACGGAATTATAGAGGGATTCTCTAACTATCCAGCTAACCATGCTGATAGGGACGTTCATTCGCAATTATTGAATATAGGAGTGCACTTATATCTTATAAATTTTTGTCGGTAGATAACTATTAATTACAACTATTAATTTTATTATAATCATAAACAGAAATTGATTATCAGTGAAAATTACTCATTAGTTAAATAGATTAAGCCGCCATATCTCACAAGGGATATTCTGTAACGAGCGGCATCCAGTTTTAGAGCCCACCACAGGTTAGCCAACACTCATGATGGGATCAAACAAATAGTTGAAGGATGGGGTTCAAGTGGCCTGGCCAGGTCCGGATCCCTTCTGAGAAACTGGAGTTGAGGGACATGGATCCACCAACTTGGAGGAACCGGATGAGACCATCCTGGAGGATCCATCAACCCGGATCTTCCAGGATGGTCTACATCACTCGTAAAATACAATTTTGTACTTATCAATTTAAAAGGAGATATATATATTTTTTTGGTCAACCTGGAGGAACCGGATGAGACCATCCTGGAGGATCAACCCGGATCTTCCAGGATGGTCTACATCACTAGTAAAATACAATTTTGTACTTATCAATTTAAAAGGAGATATATATATTTTTTTGGTCAACAGTTGACGCTACACTTTATTCAATAATAATACTGTGGCGAAGCGAAAGAAGCCCCTCCACAGGCTGTCTATCACTGCGAAGGTGGCAGCCAGATAGCGGAGAACGTACGCGGGCCGAGCCTGGAGCCTACGATAAACATTTTGAAAGGTGGGACCCGAGACTCGATCCCGGGCCCATCAGAGTTTCCACGTGGCCAATCCGGCTGACTAGGAAATATATTTTAATCAATAAAAAGAAAAATTAAATCTAAAAATAAAATTTTACAGAAAGCTGATATCACTGTTTCACCAATTTATATTACATATGATCGATTAGAAGTTATGGACTTCCCTACTAGTATTGCATTTTATCAAATTCACTTTATAGTAAGAATTGGTGGCCAAGAATCAAACTGGAATTCCATCATCAGACCATTCAGTTTTGAAGTATGTTCATTTCTGTTATCGGAATTTGTGAAATTTAATATTATTTATGAATATACTATGTATGCAGAATGCGTATTCTTAAAATATATATGAAAATCATACAAGTATGCTCGGTATCATTATTTTCAATTATTAAGTACAGATTCATCAGAAAAATTGCCAAAATTTTCTTGCGTTTTCTTTTAAACGGAAGAAAATCAGAATTAGAATTTAATATTATTTAAATAAATTGAATCCGAGCTATCATATCGCACACGTATTTCTAAAGTGACATAAGTCAAAAACTTGCATTTTTATGTTCGCACCATTTTATAGCTTGGGAAGCAATCCTCCATCATCTTTTGAAACCATTTTCCTAAAAAAGGTTTCAAAAAATTACAAATTTTGAAAAAATTATGAGTTATATAATTGTTTTTAGTTAGGCTGATTTCGAAATTTTTCCAATTTTCTCAAAACGTTCTTTTTTGACTTGGGTCACTTTAGAAATACGTGTGCGATATATTGAGATGAGTACTGAAATTAATGTAATCCATAAATGAAAGATATGTAAATCCAGCAGATAGAACACAAGAATCTATGATATCGGAAGTATTTCCGAAATTTTGAGCATATCAGTCAACTCTACAACAATTCCTACTGCATAGCCTTTTATCAATGATTGATTTATGAAAACAGCAAACAAGACCTTTAAGTATTCAACATACAACACCTTTAAGTATTATATCAGTTTTGATATAGAAAATTATTTATAAATTCGATACAAATATATAAGTAAGTTTCATCTGATTTTATATATGAAGATTTTCTATATGATATATTATATATACTAACTGCATCACATTGCCAAGACACGTCACTCGCCTTACTACCTGCCTATCGCATTGCATTGCATCGCTTCTTACTACCAGGTAGTAAATAGCATCGCATTGCGTCCTTCTTACTACCAGGCATTAAGGCGAGCGACGCAATGCGATGCGTCTTGTTAACGCGACGCGTATTTGTGACGCTTTGTGTACTCGATGGTAATTGGCTAGCTTTAAACGAAGCCTCATATCAAAAACCTGACTAGACTCTTTTACTCAGAATCACTATGTATATCATACGATAATTCTGAAGATATTAATTTTTTAATATGATGATTAAGATGGTTCATCCAGTTGATGGGATAATTATCTTTTTTGGTCAACAGATGTCGCCACTTTCAATTCAGGAAGAATACTAAGTGACGGGGCGAAACAAACTCTTCCACAGGCTGCCCACCCTGCAGAGGGGTCAGTCAGATTGTGGAGGACGGGGATCGACTGGCCGGGCCCGGACCCCATGATAAATATTTTCAAAGGGAGGACCATAGAATCGAACCCGGGTCCTCCAGAGGGGAAAGCCAAAGCGTTTCTACGCGTCCAATCCCGCCGACAAATGGGATAATTATCATAATAATAAAGAGGAAATATGAAAAACATTATTTTATAAATATTGTATCATTAATTCTTTCTAATAATCAGTTATAATAGATTATATGTTTATCTGATTATCATATTTTATATTTTAATATTTTTAAAATAAAATAACACAATATAATTAAAATTTTCAAAAATAAATCAGAAAAATTCGTGATTGTGAGAATTGACGATCTCTAAAATCACTATGAACTTTAACTAAGAAACAACATAGAATAAAATGAAATCTCTATTATGTATCAAAATATTTTATATTATTTCATCAAGTTAATTAAATTCTCACAGTCCCATTTTACTCCACAGAGTTTAAGGAGTTCGCTAACTGAATACAGCATAAATGGATAATACCGGTTAAGTGAACAAGTTGTTTTAACATTAAATAATGTTTATGACAGGGATATGTTAACTGCCATGCAAGTTGAGAGAATTCAAAATCACTAGCATTTCCAAATTTGTTTTCGTAATAACTTGAAAACTAGAAATATTAGACCCAAACAAAAATTGTTCCTCTTCGAGAATTCTACAAGGATAAGCTTCCAAACCGAATTTTTAGTTTCAAGAATTGAAGTAAAAATCAGGAGATTTATTCTTCTGTTACAAAAAGTAGTTCTAGTATATTGTACAGTACAATTCATTTTGTTTGCATAAATAATACAAAATTGAGAATGTAAATCAATATGAAACTAAAATTACATAAAATACTATGCAAACTATTAATAATTGACGTGAAAATTTATAGAGTACGTACTGTACAGTCGGTTCCATAAAGTTTTGTACCTACCTCGTAGGGGCTAAGTATACAGTCGGTTCCATAAAGTTTTGTACCTACCTCATAGGGGCTAAGCTCTAAAGTCAGGTACTTATACCGAGATTCAAGGAAGTTTCAAATAGACTTGTCTGCTCTGACTGAGAACAGGGAGGGAAGTATACGTGCTGGATGTGCTCGTCACGTGCTCTAACGTCATACAAGAAAGTAAATTTACGTCAGTTAATTCGCGACTGTGCAACGTATGCTAGAGGTTCCCATATCTCATCTGGTAATTGTAAACATGTCATCAAGACTCTCTTTACAGGAGAAAATTGAAATTATATTACTTTGTGGTGATAGTAGTTTAAGTTCAAGAGATATTGCCAGCAAATTCAATAATAGTCATTCCAAAAGAAATATGCCTATCTCACATGTAACAGTAATAAGATTGTTAAAAAAATTCAAAGAAACTGGGTCTGTTCTGCAGGTAAAGAAACCGAAACGGCATAGCACAACAAATGACGAAATCTCTCAACTAATAAAACATAGGCTCACTTGTTGTTCAAAAATATCTTCCCGAAAGCTCACAGAAACTCTCAATATAAGTCAGTCAAGCACCTTACGAATTTTAAAGAAAGAAAATTTCATTCTTACAAAATGTTATATAAACAAAAGCTAAATGAAGATGATCCAGATCGATGTCTTGAGTTTTGCGACTGGTTGCTATCCAATTACGACAGAAATCCAAATGTTTTAAAACAAATTTGTTGGTCTGATGAATCAACTTTTTCTTTAAATGGTCAAGTAAATAGACAGAATTGTAGATATTGGTCACGATGTAATCCTTTGTGGATTTGAGCGACGAGATCGCAAGGAAGTCCCAAGTGAATGTCTGGTGTGGAATTTTAAATGATATTGTGATTGGGCCTTTATAGATGGAATTTTGAATTCGGATAATTATCTGGAATTATTACAAAGGTTGGACCCTTTATTGTACACCTATCTAATACACCTGATAGATATGGTTTCAACAGGATGGCACACCAGCTCATTATGGAGTTGAAGTGAGAGAATATTTACATACAGTATTTCCTGATACATGGATAGGTAGACGGAGACCTGTAGAATGGCATCCACGGTCGCCTGATCTTATGCCTTTAGACTTTTCCTGTGGGGATACGTCAAGCATAGAGTTTTTTTACAGTCAGCCGATCAATCTGGATGATTTAAAAAGAAGAATCATAAGAGCCTGTAAAGAAATCACATCACAGATGCTTATCTTCTTCTTCTTCTTCACTTCTTAATATGGAGGGTTTAGCTAGAGCTTTTTCCTCCAATGACGAGTGACCTGCTTATATGGTAAAGAGCTTATGTATTGCAAAGATCAAGTCGTCCAATAGAATAGCTGGTTTCTGTTTCGTTTATCCAATAGCAGTTTATCTTTTATTATCGGTAACAATTTGAAATGTTTATCATCTTTTAAAGACCTGTAGAATGGCATCCACGGTCGCCTGATCTTATGCCTTTAGACTTTTCCTGTGGGGATACGTCAAGCATAGAGTTTTTTTACAGTCAGCCGATCAATCTGGATGATTTAAAAAGAAGAATCATAAGAGCCTGTAAAGAAATCACATCACAGATGCTTATCTTCTTCTTCTTCTTCACTTCTTAATATGGAGGGTTTAGCTAGAGCTTTTTCCTCCAATGACGAGTGACCTGCTTATATGGTAAAGAGCTTATGTATTGCAAAGATCAAGTCGTCCAATAGAATAGCTGGTTTCTGTTTCGTTTATCCAATAGCAGTTTATCTTTTATTATCGGTAACAATTTGAAATGTTTATCATCTTTTAAAAAATTGTCGAATTAATACTTCATATTTCATGGTTGTGCTATTAAATATTAAACTAAATCTCTAATCACTTAAAATTAAATAAATACAACGAATGATGTCACCATTCTTTAATATTTAGCAGTAATGGCGGATAGTATAGTTGCTTGTAAGTGAGGAGAAACATTTACACAGTCAAGCTAGAAATATTATTTTAAATGTATATAAGTATTTTGGAAAGCAGAAATCTTCAAAATGACACTTTTAACGAAACTTCACTAGATACTGGTGTTTCTGTATCAACAATTAAAAGAATTGTAACTGAAGGAAATTTTTATAATAAATTTTCAAAATATAATTAATTTTAGCATTTATAAAGTAAAAATTGAAATATTATAATCTGATTACTATGTTTTAATTCAAATATCAAGTCAAAAATGGTAATAAATTCTCTACTGCAATCCGTTTCACATCGTATCATTTATAGTTAATCCTAACTGAAAAGACTCGTCGATCATCGAATTTGTCCTTGAAAGTTCTTTGAAAAGGGTATAGTAACGTAAGAAATAATTTGCACAATAGATTAACCTTATGTCAGCATATGGAAGGACAACATTTTGAGCATGCCCTTTAAATTTGGTTATGTAGACATATATGATTAAAATAAATATTAATATTTTTGTACTTCGTAATACGTAAAATCTTTACTCCAAATGAACAATACCAAACACGTAGAAATTAACTGACGGCAATTTACTTTCTGATATGACGTAATTCGTGCGCTTTTTAAACTAATATTTTGTTCAGATTCCTAATGATACGGTGTTTTTCCCATATCGCTTGGTCTACCAGTTAAGAATAAGTGTTGATTCCTACTTTTTATCTGTGATCTTAATAATTACTGGAATAACCTTTATCAGTTATTCCATTTCAATTTTTCACTAATTTAAATAATATCTGGTTTGTCAAGAAGTGATTTACTAATAAATCACATGTTTTCTTGCACTTACTTTTACAGCAAATGTGCGAACACACCATATAAAAAGTAAATAATGTAATATTAGAATCGGGTACAGGACACAAATTAAACAAAATTTAAGTGTAAGGAAAATATTAAAATATAAATTTAAGAAATAAATTATTTGTTTATACTGTATATAGTTAAGTACATATATGAATAATAAAATCAGAGTGTCTTTATTATAAAGCCAGATAATTCTGTATTGTTTAAAAATTTTTTTTAAATACATATCATAAAAGGCAGCTTTTCTTTTGTTGAAAGAAGTAAAATAATAATTACATGTTATTCGACATTTTTATATAAAAGATATTTGACAAATTATGAGAATAAGTTAATATTGGAAAATGAAATATGTAAAAACACATTTGCTATTTAATAATGTTTGAAGTAGCACATGTTGACTTTGTCTAATTTGCATAAGCCTGGGAAGCGACAAGTCATCGTGTTGATCACGTGATGACATGAAACGCATCGTGCGACTGAAAAATAACATGGAAGCGGCTGTCGATGCATCTTACTCTGATTTATCATTATTGGTTTATATTCCGTTTCTAACTTTTTTTTTATTTTTCGATTTTCTACTTTTTCTTTTTTTTTATTTTTCGATTTTCTACACTTTTTCTTGTTTGGAGTATTTTTCGATTTTCTACACTTTTTCTTGTTTGGAGTATTCATTCCATGTCCTACACTTTTTCTTGTTTGGAGTATTCATTCTGTGTAAACAATAACGTTGATATTTTTCTGAATTCTTATTTCATACCAGCTTATATAAATACGATTTTTAACTTACACCGGACTTCAACTTTTTCGCTGCTGTTGCGTTCAGTGCACACTGTATTTATGCTGCTATTAAAAATGATTGTATTCTCAGTAAGAACCTTATTTATGACATCATTAGTAAAATCACCATGATAAATTACATGAATAATAATTTGCTTTACTTTTTAATTTTAGCAATTAAAAATAATTCAAAAATTTATACAAGTTCAGAAAAGCCAATGCATGCACCATTGAATTAGACAAAATCCATCAAAAATTAAAAAAAGCTTGTTTAATAATGTCAGGTCAAAAGGAAACACATTGACAGATTTTATGAAAGGAAGATTATCAGAATTTTGCCATAACCATTTATATAATCTGTCTGAGAAATTAAAGAAATAATAGAAAATTTTAAATTCTTTATAAATTTATTAAACAGATACATTGCTTATATTTAAAAATAAATAAACAAATAATTACTCTAAAAATAAAAATATAATTGATCACAACAAACAAGTATAGATTCTGATTGCACAAAATCAAATGAATGGTAAAATAAAATTTTTTTCTGCAAAATACATATTTTTTGAAAATTAATTTTTATAAATTACAGAATATGAAAGCAGCAGCCTGTCATCAATTTGGAACAAAGAAATTGACATTTGGATGCAATATATTACTTCATCTGTCATGAAAGCGTTAACAGCTCTTCAGGTTCAAGAAAGTTAAGTACAATGATAGTTATAACTGATTTTATAAAAAATATAATATAATATCAAAAAATATATTTGTTTAAACAGATATTTACAGTTAAAAATAATATTTGAAACTAAATAATTACAATACTTTTTATTTTATTCCACTTTTTTATAATTTTATTATTAATGTTGCTATTCTTAAAATTATAAAACTAAACAATCAGAATAAAAGAAAACTATTGCAATAAAAATCTTTTCTATAATTAATTCATATATAAATAGTTATATTTACTAACCTGAAATATATCATATTTAGAACCAAAAATAATCAAAGGAAGTAGAAAAGGATTTATTCTATCTTTATCCTGTAATGAAAATTAAGTAATTTTTATTACAACATTCATTCATTGTAACAAAAATGGACATCATCTCATATCAAATGATTAACTCAAATCTTGATTTTTAAATTGGAATAAATACAATAATTTTCAATCTTTAATTAAATTTTTAGTATAAAATATAATAAATAATTTCCATATCTGTTTATGAAATCAGAAATAAAACCTCATATACATAATACTACAGCAATATGCAATATATATATATACATAATACATAAATAGGAACCATTACCAGATTTCAAAATTACTTTTTAATAAAAATAACAAAATATAGAATGAATTATGAATTCCATTTTTAAAATAAATGAACAATCACTAGACCAGCCTTTCCCAAACTTTTTCTATGATAGAACACTTCAGAAATCCCGAAATTTTTACGGAACACTTTGGTTATTTTATATTATAGGTAGATATTAATAAATAAACAAAACAAACATTTTTTATCAAATTATAATTATGTAAAATAAACTAGCAACTCCAGTTTCAACTTGCCACAGTATTTTAATTAAAATCATATGAAACTTATTTTCATAATTTTTTACAGAAACTGGTGCTCCACAGAACATAGTTTGGGAAACGCTGCACTAAACTATTAATAAAAATCCAAATATCAGAGAGATATACTGGGTGTTCACTTAACATGCACCATAGAAAAATTAATGCAATTTTAGATTATATCAATTTCCTGTTCCTTATGGACAGTAATTTAAATAAAAATGATTATTCACAAACATTTCTTGATATGACAAAAAGGGTGACACTATTTACAAGTTTGTTGGCTGAACACAATATGAAAAAAAGCAAAATATTATAAGTTGGCTGAGTGGCCACATGCTAAATTTTATCTGAAGAGATCTATTCAAAGTGCAGATTTTTTAGGAAAGAGCTTTACCTGTTGAAACTCATTCTTCAATCCTTTGTTGAATACCATCACAAATACTGATAGCCCATAATAAACATTAATACACTAAAGCACTATGAAGCAGTCCTAAAAAGCCCATAATAGGTTTGGAAATGGCCATACTATAATATCTGTGTAAGATTCAGTGGCATAATTGAATTGGCTAGACTGACTGCATGGAAATACTTCAGTCTTCCACTCAGAATATTCAGAATCACATTTGGCTCCTGCACCTCAGAAAATTTATATGAGATAATCCAGACCCAATCACCCATTCTATAGGTCTGAGGGTGATTCAGATCAACCTCCAGTACTCACAAGCTGCCTCCGTCCTTTTGGGTTGGCTGTTCGTGGGGGCTGCTATGACCTTGCTTTTATTCAAGAGTCGTGGCACTATAAGGGCCAAATACAGGGGCTTCACTGTAAGGAAGGTGAGTTGTTTTCTTTTACTTCTTGTACTTCTGATAGTGGTCCTCAGACTTGTGTTTTCATTAGAGATAACAGATGTGTTTCACCTGTCTGGGATTTCTGTTCTAGGGATCTTACAACTGTTCGGGTGAAGCTTGATGAGGGCGGTGTTAGCAGAGAATTTGTTGTTTCCTCTGCTATTTCCCTTATGATAAAGACGAACTTCCACCGACACCTGAGTTCGGGACTTTGGTGAATTTTGTCAAAACAATCATTTTGATTTATTGGTTGGTGTTGATGCTAATTCTCATCATGTGATCTGGGGTAGCAAAGGCATCAACTGAAGGGGGGAGCACCTATTGGAGTTTCTGATGGGCACTAATCTTTTCATTTTAAATAAGCGTAATGAACCTACCTGTTGTTGTTATTAACAGAAGGGAGGTCATTGACTTAATGTTAGGGACTCAGAATATTTCTGACCTAATTGAGAATTGGTGTCTGGTGAGCCTTCTTTTTCAGATCACAGATATATTTGCTTTAATTTACAGGGTATGGCATCTAGTCAGTTTACATATAAAAACCCTAGGAGGATTAATTGGGCTTCCTTTAGAGAAGACCTTAAATTCAGCCTGGGAGGTATACAGAGCAGATTTTGCTCGGTGGTGGATTTAGAGATATTGGGAGGTGTTCAGAGCAGATTTTGCTTGGTGGTGGATTTAGAGATGCTGGGGGAGTTCAGAGCAGATTTTGCTCGGTGGTGGATTTAGAGATGACTGTTAGGAGTATACAGAGCAGATTTTGCTTGGTGGTGGATTTAGAGATGACTGTTGAGTTCAGAGCAGATTTTGCTCGGTGATGGATTTAGAGATGACTGTTGACCAGATTCAACAGGCAATTCTCTTACCTACCACCAATTGTTCAATTCTCTTATCCTACCATCAAAATTGTCCTGTCAGGACTGCTCGCTGAGGCGAGTTCCTTGGTGGAATGAACGGCTGGGCGGTCTTAGACGTAATGCTTACTTGGTGGAATGAACGGCTGGGCGGTCTTAGACGTAATGTTAGGCATCAAAATTGTCCTGTCAGGACTGCTCGCTCATCAAGGCGAGTTCCTTGATGGAATGAATGGCTCAGCAGTCTTAGACATAATGTTAAGAGGCTTTTTAATAAAGCTAAGAGGACTGGTGATTGGGACACACATAGGAGTGCTCTCACTGGTTATAATAAGGTCAATATAAAGGCTAAAAGGTCTTCCTGGAAATGGTATTGTCAGGGAATTGAGGATATACCTGAGGTATCCAGATTTTGAAGATAATGTCTAATGGGAATTTTTGCAGGATTGATTCTCTTAGGCTGCCTGATGGCAGTATGACTAGTACTTGCAAGGACTCTTTAAAGGAACTTTTCTGAGTACACTTTCCTGAGTCTACCTTGATTGAGGACCTTGAAGAACATGATTATCATGCCAAGAGGGAGGATTGGTGCTTTGTGAGGGGATGATTAATCAGTCTAATATCAGATGGGCTATAAGTGTTTTCAAGCCCTTCAAGTCGGCAGGGCTGGATGGCATTTTGCTAGTGTTCTTGCAACAAGGCATTGATGTTCTGGTTTCTCCTCTTTGCCATGTCTTTCAGGCCTGTGTGGCTTTTGGCTATGTTCCATGGTCCTGGAGACAGAAAGGGTTTTCTTTATAGTTAAACCTGGGCATAATTCTTATACCGAGGCTAAGTCTTATCGTTCGATCAGCCTGATGTCCTTTTTATTGAAGACATTAGAGAGGTTGGTTGATATGTTTGTTAGGAATGGGGCCTTGTCTAAGATCCCCCTTTGTCACAGTCAATTTGCCTATCAATCTGGCAAATCAACTGAGCATGCTCTTCATGAGGTTGTGTCACTTATTGAGAGGACTATTGGGTACAAGGAAATTGCCCTTGGTGCTTTTCTTGATATTCAAGGGGCTTTTGACTCTACTTCTTTGAGCAAATAAGCCTTGCTGCTTTCAGACATAGAGTCAGTTTATAAGGATTCGGGCACCGCACCCCGTCCGCCCTTGTTTCGGAGCTGATCTTAATGATGATTTCGTGACTCTCCAGCCAATGGGTCAATGAAGTGACGCTAAACACGTTAAAGAACGTTCATTTTTTTACTTTTAGAGCGTTAAAGGCTAAATGTCATAAAATTAAAAAATAAATATTTTACATCTTTAATGTTTAGTATAGATTCCTTAAAGTTTTAGTTATGAAAAATTATTAAATTTCTAAATATATATTCTTCCCTGATTTTTTATTAACCACTTGAAAGTTTAAACAAATCAGCAGATTTTGGTGAAACGTGATAAAATACGTTTTCCTCATAATTAATCTCAATGCCGAATTTCATAATTATGTCTTTTTAAATATTTAAATTTAGTGGATGAATGCTTTCAAAGATTTAAAAGAGAATAAAAAATTAAAATTTTTGTTTTATTTTAATATACCTCCTCTCACATTATAGTGCTCACCGGATATAACGGTATCTTTTATACCGCGGGTCTTTCCTGTTCCCCATTCTATCAAAAGAGATTATGAGAAAAATATAATAAAACGCATAATCGATCTTCATCCGCCTTGCAAACTTGTTGTCGCATATTTAGATAATAACAGAACTAAAATTAAAAAACTTCCCGAACTATTATTATTAATAATGATAAAATAATATAAATTGGAATTCATGTTAATAATTCTGATGGTAATTTATATAAATTTCAAATTATCTTTGGAAAAACAATAAAGATTTTCAGATGGCAACTTCGAAATATTTTCGATTAGCAACAGGACTATTCAAAAGAAGCGAAAGATAAATTGTATTAGGAGTTCGTATCTCATAAATACAATATTCGTTATTGTTTCAATAGCATTTAATTTATTTAATGGACAATGACAAACAATAAAAGAAAATCGTATATCATTAAGGAGAAACTAAACATAATTAGATCCAGTGAAAAGTGATGCCTGAAAAGCACAAATAAAACGAAAGGAACCATACGAAGATGGATTGGAGACGATATAATATTCGTTATTGTTTCAATAGCATTTAATTTATTTAATGGACAATGGCAAACAATAAAAGAAAATCGTATATCATTAAGGAGAAACTAAACATAATTAGATCGAGTGAAAAGCACTGATGCCTGAAAAGCACAAATAAAACGAAAGGAACCATACGAAGATGGATTGGAGACGATGGAAGATTGCGAATCTTCTTGGATAAATTGGACATGTAGAATATATTA
Source organism: Olivierus martensii (assembly GCA_000484575.1). Lineage (NCBI taxonomy): Eukaryota > Metazoa > Arthropoda > Arachnida > Scorpiones > Buthidae > Olivierus > Olivierus martensii. The sequence goes on from AYEL01087030.1 coordinate 30,519, forward strand.
CAGACTACAAAAAATAAGTATAAAAATAACTAAATAAAGTAAAAAATAACATTTACGGAATATAAAGTCGCATATAATATATGAAGCAAAAGTATATCACGCTGTAGGGAGGGTTGATGTAGTTTAATAGTTTTGTAACACTGTCCTTCAAATTGTGACTTCACGTATTAAAAATGATTGGTGTTTTATAATTCTATGATAATTTTTTTAATAAAATGTTTATGCTATAGTTTTTCGAAAAATAGTGTGTAATTCGTAGACATATATCTAATTCTAAGATATTTTTTTACCGATTGATTGAAGGTTTATTTGGAAAATATCATATAAAGTTATTTCTATTTTCTACTATTTTATGTATTTTTTATCTTTACATAAAACCAGAGAATAAATGTATATAGAAATGAAGAAGAATTAAGGCTCATCGAGATCCACAGAAAAAACATCTTAAAATATTATAATATTGTTCAAGAAAGTTAATCTGTTTTTAAGACCTCCTAATGGCTCACCCCTCCGTCAGGGTGGGCAACCTGTGGAAGAGCTTATTTCGCCCCAGTAACTTAGAATTCTAATTGAATGGAAAGTGGCGTCATCTGTTGATAAAAAAGTATCACGATCAATTATCCAAACTTAATACAGTACAAAATAAAAACTATAAGTAAGAATGATGTTTAATTGGGAGGGTGGGCTTATTTCGCCCAGTAACTTAGAATTCTAATTGAATAAAAAGTGGCTCATCTGTTGATAAAAAAGTATCACGATCAATTATCAAAACTTAATACAGTACAAAATAAAAACTATAAGTAAGAATGATGTTTAATTGGGAGGGTAAAATTAACATGAAAATCAATTTTTAAGTTGCCGGCATTAAAAGTAGAGGTGCACATCCAGATACAAAATGTTCCACGGTTGTCTTATTTCGTTTCTCTGTTTAAATCGTTCCTTTTCTTCTTGTTTCACATAAGCCTTAGCGGATGGAATAATCACTATATCATTTTCCTTTGTAATTTCTGATTCAGGAATTTTGATGGATATGCAACAAAAAGATTTCTTTTCCAGAAATATTGGTACATCCATAAAAACGTAGCCTTTCTTGTTGCAACCGAGATATTGGGACGGTAAACGATTTTCTCGCGAATTAATGAAACCTTTGAATAAAACATTTACGTATGTCGACTTTTCGTGTTTTATTGGAAGTTGTATAGAAGTCAGAAAACAGTCGTGCTCGACAAATATTTCACAGACGAACCATTTTCGTTTAGTTAAATTTACGGTTTTTTGATATCCAATAGGTTTGTCATTGTTGTAATGGAATAACGTAGGATCATCTGGATTAATTTTAGTTCTGTATTGTGTATCGGAACAAATACTTCGTGGGAAATTTTCTGTTAAGGTTTCCGTTAAGAAATAAGAACGTATCGCTTGGACTTCGATATCATTCAAAAGGTTCTCTTTGAAAACAGATTGTTCTAATTCTGGCATGGTCATTGTAAGAAATCTGATTCTACGAAGCCAGGGTTCCATGGAAGATCGATACTGTTCTGATGGAGGTCTGTTGTCTCTCTCTGATGCTGGAACAGATAATTGTTTCTGTTGACATTTCTTCTTGATCCAATTGAAAATGGCATTGAAGAGTTCAACTTCGGGTAATGAAATATATTTTGGACGAGACAGAAATCTGTCAATCGTCGTTCGTTTGCATCGCATGAAATCGTCAGAATTAAGTATTATATCCCAATGTAAATCAAATTTTATCCAACAATAATATTGCACGACTGTATCGCGTTGCTCGCAAGCGAAATCGTGTATGTCACAAATGTTAACATCAATATTAATATTTTTGATCAGACAATCCCTGCATTTATTTTCTAATCTATTAATATGATACATTTTGCCCAACAAATACATTTCCTTTAGATTTTTTAAATGCGTGAAGACGATCTCTCTGTCTTCCATAATCCTAATTCAAATATATAGTAAAATTTTATCTGATACTCAAATGTAGACTTGTATGAATGATAAGGAAAAAGATTACTAAAATTCTTAATAGTGAAATGTGTACTTACTCTATCAACTGCAGGACTTGATCGTAACTGATGTTTAAGTATAGAGTAGGAAACGATGATCCAGGCATTGTTTCCAACATGGAATGCATAATTTCACTATGAGAAATTAATGCTGATTTTGAAATTTGGCATTCTTGATTATCTATACAATATATTTTCACTTGATCCAGAATCGACTCCATTGGGTAAGTAATGAAATTATTCAGCAGTTGATTTTTCTGAGCAATCTAATTATCAAATTCATATAATAATGGTTTTCATTGTTAATGATCTGTTTATTGCATTCGTTGTAATGTTCACTTCGATATATTAATTTACACTTACATATACATAAATTTTAAAAATTTGAAAATTTTATAAAATATTTAAAAATTTTTAATGTTTCGGAGATAAATTCATTAAGGAAATTTCCTGTTATTGTATGTTGAAATATTGGCATTCTGAAATAACGTTTTGAAATCCAGTAATTTTTCACATTTTGGATTATTTGTAAAGATACACTTAAATAAATCCTTTTTTAATGTTAAAACATTCACCCGTTTTCAGCACTATTTCATTACATGAATTTTACAGTTAACTTTTTCTGTAAAGATGTATAGAGTAATATTTAACTTATAAAAACATTTAAATGAATTCCATGAAAATTGTACCATTAGTAATAATTTTTCTTTGAAGAAATTTGCGTATTTCATTTACTTTTTAATATTCATTTAAGAATTTTTTTAATTATTTCGCGAGTACCAGAGTTTCATTAGTTCTAATTATTTAAATACTGAATTATGCAGACAACTAAATATCTGTCGAACTTTAATTGATGTTATTTTGAACATATTCGTAGGTATATTCAATATTAAGTAAATGTTTATTTATATGTACAAGGCGCTCCTCCATTTTTTTGAAGATAATTCGTAAATAAATTTTGTTCCTAACTCATTATAATTTAGCTTTTAACGGCTGAATTATTACTTTGGCTCCAAATGTACTGAAATTACTTTATATACGGCATATTGTAATATATTTCACAAGTGGAACAATTAAAAATGGCTTATTTCACAGATTTTAATGAAAAATTTTGAATATAAAGTGAAAAATTTTTGGTTAATCTCCGCTATCTTGAAGAACTGCCTTGATATTCTAAATAATTATCTAATTTATCTAAGAGGAATACTTTGTGTAACGGTTTTATTGTTACCAACGATCTAAATAACATCGATATATGTCGATACCAACGAGCTAGAAGATATTAAATAGTGTGACTGTTGAGACTATAACAGCTCTATGGGTGTGAACTGATTGAACTATTGCTACCATTTTTTTACATGAATAGTGTTTAGAACTATAACTCGTTGTTTCAGAGGAAAGAGGGAACATAAATTTATTGATTTTTCATATTTATTTTAACAGTTAAAAGTAATAAATTACTTAAAAAGCCTCTTGTATGTTCGGCGTACAACTGTGCAAATAGAAGTGACAAGACAAAAAAATATATCGTATTTCATGTTTCTATTTTTTCTACAATTTTATCATTTACACAGTGCTGTAATTGTATAGTACAAAGCAGAATATAGAGCATGATATTTATTTATGTACAAATTACTAGGTAATTATATAGTCCAGTTTTGGCGCGACTTTAGTTTTCGCTAACTTGTCCATTTTCACACGATTTTACTTTACATCCGGGCAAAAAACTGTGATTTCAGTCATACACCCAACTACGAAGTAAATAAAGTAGGATTCTAATTATAGTTATTAAATGCACTATCAATTACAGTACAGATTATACTCATTAATAAACAATCTTTCTACTTCATGGAAATAGAAAGTTTCTTCATTATTTTTTAGATTCCTATTGAAAACAAGAAATCGACACAATAGTGGGTTGTAAATATGAAGAGGGATAAATGGCATCCTACAAATTATAGCTTGTGTTCAACAAACTTTGAAGAAAGATATGTATATTTAGTGAACGAGAGAAACACATTATTTGCCAATGCTTTACCCAGAATTCTTGACTTCCCACATCATTTACAGAAGATATATTTTGACATACTTCCACCTAAAAAGCGAATTTTTTAAAAAGATATTTTTCTATGGCAGACGGAAGTATAAATATGTGTAAAACCAGAATTTAGATGAGTATAAAAACTTAAATTAAAGTTTTAATATTTATTAATCAACAAAATTTTTACTTTATTTGCTGTATAATATGCATTTCATTTCACTTCATTTTATGATTTCAGATCATATTCAACAAAATTTTTACTTTATTTGCTGTATAATATGAATTTCATTTCACTTCATTTTATGATTTCAGATCATATTACAAACATTAAACAGGACCATAACACATGCTGCATTTCCAGTCTTCACAAAATCAAAAAAATATATGAGCAAATGAAGAATACAAATACACACTTAAAAAGAAAATTTAAGATGTGCTGAAATGACGGTTATTCAAAAGCAAAAGCAAATAAGAAGTTATAAAAATATATTAAGAAGGTTAAATAAAAGGCTCTGTGATTCAGAATCAGGATTTCTAAATAAATTTACTGGAATATTAAGAGAAATAATAAATACTAGAATTTACCCGCTCATATTAATGAGCGGAAATATTGTGTTTTAATCTTATAATTCTGTATATAAAGGCATATTAGCTTGTACAGTATAATAAATTTATGAGATATTTTGTTGTTGGATATTAGTTTAAATGTCTAGCAATTCTGTTGTTATATCTATACTATTTCTGTTTATTAAACACAAATACAAAAATGTTTATTGAAACCTATACAGTGTTTAACTCAAAATTTCTTGGTAAACAACATTACTTCTATATATACAGCTGAATTATTAAGTTTTCCTTGATTTGACGTTTCTATAACTCGTATTCTGTCTGATATTGTTGTTCCTCGGAAATTCTTTTATTATGCACACATTCCATACTTTCATGTTCAGAATCTCTTGTACATTTTTCGGGTGCAATTCGAAAGATGACGAATAGAAAAAAAACTTTCCAAAAGGACTGTACTTCTATTCAGTGCAGGTTTCGAGAAAATGAATGCTGAAATTATTATATTTCTTCACACAGAATACGTAAACCGGTGTGCATCGCCATTTTGAAAACCTTCTTGAAAGTCGATATAGTTTTGGAATGAATCTTTAATACAACGAAATTGTCGATTCGTGTTTTAATCATCAGTTGATGGGGCTAATCTTTAATTCTTTAATATGTAGTTTTTCCAAAAGATGAAATTAAAGTATTGAAATTGAAGATTTGTTTTCCCACCGACCGATGATTAAAAACAATTCTATTGTGTTAGATTCTAAAAAACTATACATTAGGAAATTAAAGATTCGCCACCCATTGATCGATGATTAAAATACGAATCGAGAATTCCGTTGTATTAAATATTCATTCAAACTATATCGACTGTCAAGGTGGTTTCCAAAATGGCGGCGCACACCGGTTTAGATACTGCATATGGAGAAATAATATAATTTCATCGTTTATTTTCTCGAAACATGCACCAGATAGAGGTGCAATCATTTTGGAAAATTTTCTCTACTCGTCGTCCTCTTTCGATTGGCACTAATTCGTTTATATGGCACTAATGTAAAACCATACAAACCCATTTTCGTTTATTTCTCGCAGATGCAAACATTAATATATTTTTACGTGGCATTTCTAAAATCTGAAAAATGGAAATATATGCAATTTCGGATTTGATAAATTATAGTGTATACTTGGATAAATATTGAATTTATTATATATATTATAATTATTATATTTTGTTGGCCATGCAACGTGACATCAAGTATTCCTCGTCCTTACAGTATACCCGGATTTCAGTTATGGATTTACGTTTATCCTAGATATACGCTTAAAATGTTTCACCCTCATTCGTTTCCATACAAATTATTACAGAATTTCCCAGAAATTTCCGAAAGTGTATTATAGAAATTTCTCAATTTTATACATATCCAGAAATTTGTGAATTTTATTTGCTAGCTTTACCATAAAAATCCAAAAATTTCTAAACATAAATTTCATCTGTTAGAGTAAATCTTTAAAGTCATTCATCTATCATTTTTAAATATTTAAAGTATAAGTTCGAAATTTCCGTTCGGTTTACTTATGAGGTAAAAATATTTTATTACGTTTGACCAAAATTTTTCGTCTGTTAGAGTAAATCTTTTAAGTCATTCATCTATCATTTATAAATATTTAAAGTATAAGTTCGAAATTTCCGTTCGGTTTACTTGTGAGGTAAAAATATTTTATTACACATGTGACCAAAATTTGCTGATTTGTTCGAAATTCAAAGTTGCTAATAAAAAAAATGAATGATGAATATAAATTTAGAAATAAAAAAATTATTCACAAATGAAAACTTTAATAATTTATATTAAATATTGAAGATGTGAAATATTTTTTATTTTGTTACTTTTAGATATCAACACTTAATTAAATACTTAAAAATTCTTTAGTAAACCGATTTGAATATATGAAAATAAAATTTCGTTTTCATCGTGCGAGTTCTTTGTAAGATTAATTATTACGCGCCAACAATATGTCCAAAATTGTTAATATAACACGAAACGAGAAGGAAAACATCATAGGTAATATCTTGAAATATGATTTAATCAAACACACAAAATGACATCAGTTAACATATCGTTAAGAAGCGAAAGTGGAGACATTATTGGTGTTAACAGACAGCTTCTAGTAGAAAAAAGTCCTTTCATCAGATCTAGGATAGAAAGAACTCGCTTTCAACCAATTCATATATTGTCATTGCAAGAAACAACCGAAAATATAAAGATATTGAAAAGGTGGGTGAATTGTTATCTCCGTGATGTGCAAAGATATGGTATTATGTATCACTGAGGAGAAATTTAAATTTTATCAAACATTTAAATTGATACCATCAAATACTTTAATATCAATAATAATTCACTGTTTAAAAAATGCAATGGATATATTTGCTATATTTTATGTGGGCCTGTGAAACGGCCCGGACAATTCCAGGTCGTAGTATTCACCATCGTATATAACATCATTCGTTATGGCATTACTATGATTTCTTGTACAACCAACTATGAATTAATCTTTGAAATATTTATAGAATATTAATAATGTTGCGTATTCTATGAAGTCGCCTTATGTGTTATGTTGTGCACCATCCCATAATTATTATACCGTTCCTTAATAGTTAAAACTGTTATATTTCTTAGGTAGAAGAAAAATCTAGCCATACCAGCATTCGATCGAAATATCTAAAATAGTTTGAATATGAATATCCTCGTGTGGAGAGATATTAACTTTGCACTGCAATGTACAAGGTTACCATGGTAGAACTCCAAATTTTCTATTCTAATTACCTTTTATATAGTGTTATGGCTACTACAGATAAAACATAAATTGATTTTTATTATGACATATAAACTATTTCGTGAAAACGAAGTAGAGCATCAAAAATTGATTGCATGTTCCCTTGTGTTCAAGTAACCTTCTTTGATTTTTCAGCAGTGAAGGTATGCATAAAAATAGTCATAAAAGATTGAGTATATCTTCAAATAAAAAATAATCTTATTTTTTCGGAATTTCAATAGACTTTTTTCTTGTTTTCTTAAATTGTTATTGTTGGATATTTTAATTGCGGGTTAAAAATATTATTAATCCGCAATTATTAATATATACAAATATTATTAATATTCTGGGTTTATATTCCTGTACCCTTTACATTGTTTTCCATACGGAGAGTTTAAGCATGAGAATTTTTTAGGTCCATCTTGAAAACTTCTATCACTTTGTGGGTTCGACCATCAGATGGGGAATGAAATTCATCGAAACGAAGGACGACTCTTACTATATAAACTAAAAGTGTGGGATCTAGATATTGAACTCAGATTCTCTAGTATGAATTCTTCAATCCGAGTAATATTATAGACACTAAGATCAGTCACAGAACATTATAACCATATTATATGAAAGATTATTCTATTGATATTAGTAATTTATTAGTTCTAATAATATTTAATCAAGTAAAATTACTGACAATAGACATAGTGACGTATGTGAGCCGCTAATAATAACAAAGTGTAGATTGCATATCAAATATAATTCCGTAGACATTGTTTCTCAAAATATAAATATTCAAAATTGATTTGCATAAATATATAAATATCATTCAATTGAAATAAAATTCAAAATTATTGAAACTCAGTATCTGATCGAATCTACTGATAACAATCGAATTGAAATCAGAAAGATCCGATAGACCACACTGAATTTTCAAAATAATATAAAATCGGAAACCATAAGGAATCGTGAAATTTAATATACTTGTTAACGGCAATCGTTTCATAATAACAAAAATTACAACCAATAAAAATCTATACGCGATATTGAAATTAAATTGATAAAAATTACTACAAAAATTTCATTCGCGTTAACTGAAACATTGGAAACAAAAATAAGATATATCCGTATTGCAGCTAAACCTTAAAAATTAATAATACAACTTAATATAAAAATCGTTAAATAGAAACAGAATTAATACATTAATTTTGAATTCATAAAAATGAAAAATTGCAACTTTCTCCTCCCATTCAGGATCAAAAAGTTGTTCAGGATGCATTAAACTAAGCAGCATAAATGGGAAAGAGATGGTTGTTGCCAGATATGTTATAAAAAAAACAATCCGATAATCATGTCTACAGTGGAATATATACCATCAATTGAATTATTTTTATTGCAAAAAGAAACAGAAAATATAATTGTGTTTTTCTACACAATTAGAAATTCTCCGATTATGTGCATAATTTTACGCAAGAAGATATCTTTTGTGTGCAAGCTATAAGGCTATATCTTGTACGATCAAGATCTTTATAAAAAGTTTCAATTCTATCAAATATTTTAATATTTTCAATTCATGACATCCAATGTTTTATCAAAATACTTATATGTCTTAAAAAGCGAATATTATTCTTCTTTAAAATATTGTTCCTAATTTAAATTTATTTTTATGATGAATACATGCATCTTACGAGGGATGCATGTACAAAACAAGAATTTCTAATCATCATATGTGAATGGTTAAAATTCTTATTTTATACCTGTGAATATTAACGTCTAATCTTATATGTCGCATAAGGTAACTAGTTCAGCTTAAAGCATTGATTTACTACTTTGATGATCTAGATTCAATTCCGGATAAATCTTCAAATATCCTTAAAGGATATTCGGATCCCCTCGGCATTTTTCCATTTTCCACCGGATTAATCGGAAATGTGATAGCTTGTTTTGATAGCGATTTATAAGAAAAGGAAGAGAAATTTAGTAAGAACTTTGCAAAACGATATAGTTCCTATCAGAGTAGTCTGGGACATTAATTTCCATTACAAACTTAACTGATATTGTCAAATATATGAAATGTTTGTGAGAGCAATACTTAATTTTTAAAAACTTGCATAATGATCCGACCGCTCGGATGATTTCGGTGGTTCCTCTCCTCAGTTTAATAAATTTTTACTTAAGTGAGGTATATCTGATATTTGATAAAAACTCGATGGTGGAAATTTCTCCAATCATCATAATAGGATTATTATCCTTGTTTAACTTAATTTTCAGTTTATATTAGTTTTGAATACTGATTTATTATATTTTACTGATAATTATTTTTCAGCTTTATTGAAGAAGATAATTTCGAAGTTACTTCTTTAAATAGAGCCTATGTGATTTATAAGATGGCTAAATTATATGAAATCGAGCAAATGCTTATTCTTTGCAGATATTATATAATAACACATATAAATCTTGATACAGCCTGTACGATTCACGAGTTTTCATGCGATCAGATGGATAGAACTATTCAATATTACTGTTGGAAAATATTCGATGAAAGCTGGAGAGAAATAATTAATTCCACAAGTTTTTGTCAATGTGAATTAATAACCATCGATACATTTTTCTCTCGTCCAAAATATTCAGCACTAAACGAATTAGCTCTCTTTGAGGCCGCGTATTTGTGGGCATCAAGCAAATATGTGACTGATGATGTACATCCTGAAATTCCAGACAACTATTTAAACAGAATTCGTAGCTACATGAGCCCTTTCTTCAACAAGATCAGATTTTTAACCATGAATTCGGAAGAGATGGAAGATGCATTTTCATATCAGATATTATATGGTGAAGAAATGCAAGCCATTGCTTCTTATATAAATAATCGAATTTTAAATCTTCCGCCTACAATATGTAATAACACAATTAAAAGAACAGAAGTATGTTACAGTTCTTTGATAGAATATAAACACCAACCTAATCTTATTGTTCCAGAAAATAGAAATGTTAATGCTGATTCTCAATTTCGTTGTCGATTCATCCCCGAAGAAGATTGTTTTCTGTATGAAGTCATCATGCCTATTGTAACAACGGAGCATGTTTCTGTACAAATCATGTTGAAAAAGGAAAATGTTTTATTTCATCAAGCTAATTATACTTGCACTATATCTAGTGTTATATATATAGAGGATCAGTTATTTTTAGAGAAAAGCAATGAATATTTACTTTGTGTAAATATCGACTTAGAAAGTATTAATTCCGAAATAATGATTAAAGAAAATTTAACATTTTATATGGAAAAAACCAAATATCAACATATAAGGAAATCAAAAAGAAAGAAAGTTCTGTTAAACTGGAATGAATATTTGACGAAAATCAGATTATACTTTTAATTCAGTCATAGTTATCATATGGAAATGAAGGAAAAAAAAAACATAAAATCATGAAAAAAATTTAAAAATTTTACTGATACTTAATAATAATAATCATCTTTTTCTTTTATTCTACAAATCTAAGTCTTATTATTCAATAGAAAATCCTTAAAAAATTAACTTGTATGAAATTTAGGTAACAATAAAATATTTCTTTAAAGATTATGAATCAATTATGAGTCTTAAATCAACAAACGATCTATATGAAGTTATTAAAGTTGATAATATAATAGAGTATATGATTTTACACATCGTGTCCCTGTTCATTCTCAGTGGAATAATATCAATTGATTTTCTGCACTGTAAATGGCTGAAATATCGTCAGGCCATCATGTTTTCCCAACTTTCTGTTTTCTCCAGATTCGGGAATTCCCGAATTAGCAAATTAATTTATTTCTGGAGATTCAAGGGTCGTTTTCAGAAATTGTCGAGAAAGTCGATGTTTTAAAGAAATATTTAGTTAAAAATATCTGTTTTATTAAGGAAAAAACAAAATTCACGAAAAACGAAAACAAATACATTGTTTCATTTAATATTTATTTTTTGTTTAATCTTTTAATTTTGTTGAAAAAATATTCATATTTGTTTTGCTTTTATTGATATTTTTTTTTATTAAAATAGCTTTTCAATACATATAAACCGTATATTCGTTTATCTACTAAAACTATCCTGTGTTCTGGTATACATGCACTAAATAGATTCTGTGTGATACAAATAAACTGTTTATTCGTTTATCTACTAAAAGGATCCTATGTATCCACTTTTATATAAACGTATATAATCGTTTCAGTTATACGACTGCTTGTTTTTACATGTTGCTATATTTGAATATCTCTACAAATAGATCGAATTTTTGGGGAATGATTGAACGCTAGGTTTTTCTTCTTGATCCAATTGAAAATGGCTTTGAAGATTTCATCTTCCAAGCCATTTTCAATTGGATCAAGAAGAAATGTCAACAGAAACGATTATCTGTTCCAGCAGCCGAGAGAGACAACACCTCCATTAGAACAGTATTGATCTTCCATGGAACCCTGGCTTCGTAGAATCAGATTTTTTACAATGACCATGCCAGAATTAGAACAGTCTATTTTCAATACGAACCTTTTGGATGATATCGAAATCCAAGCGATACGTTATTATTTCTTAACCGATACAACAGAAAATTTACCACAAATTATTTGTTCCGATACAAAATACAGAACTAAAATTAATCCAGATGATCCTCCGTTATTCCATTACAACAATGACAAACCTATTGGATATCAAAAAACCGTAAATTTAACTAAACGAAAATGGTTCGTCTGTGAAATATTTGTCGAGCACGACTGTTTTCTGACTTCTATACAACTTCCAATAAAACACGAAAAATCGGCAGACGTACAGTCGGTTCTAAAATGTATTGCAGGTAGCAGGAAACAGTTCGGCATTCGCACAAAACACGGAGTTCGGTGCATTTATCGTGTCTAGCGTTGGTTGACGCGCGAATTGCGTGATCAGCCGTTCCATTATGGTTACCGTAGGAATCGGGGATGGGAGGTTGATGAGAGCGCGACTTATTTTTAAACTAGATAGGATCAAGAGTAATGTAAATGCGGTTTTATTCATTAAAAAATAATTATTACATTCCGGCAAGTATTAGTAATACAAGAACACAATGGAATGAGACAAGAATTGCCACAAAAACTAAGCGATCAGAACACTCAAAGCATTCTAATAACGTGTTGAGTCGAAGTTTGTCGAAGGACAGCTAATCTACAGAGTGAAAGCATGCTAAAGAATAATGCCACGACATACACCGAAGGAAATTAAAAAGTTAATAGTAGAAACCAGACAAAACGGCATGACGATAAAAGATATTGTTATTTTGAAGTTCCAGAAAGAACTGTGTATCACATTCTGTATACTTTAGTATATAAGTATATAAGCGAAAGTATATGAAATTTTTCTAGTAATTTATTTCAATTTAATTTCAGTATCGCGTATATATTTATTGATTGTAAGTTTTGTTATTATGAAACGATTGCCGTTAACAATCACATTAAATTTCATGATTCATTATGGTTTCCGATTTAAATTATCTTAAAAATTCGGAGTGGTCTATCGGATCTTCCTGATTTCAATACGATTATCATCAGGAGATTCGATCAGATACTAAGTTTCAATAATTAATGTTAACAGAATTATATTTGATATGCAATTTACACTTTGTTATTGTTAGCAGCTCTAATGCATCTTTACATTTACTATCAGTACTTTCACTTGAGTAAATATTACTAGAACTAATAAATTACTAATATCAATAGATGGAGTATGCTGTAAACGATTGAAATCAGGTAGAATAATAAAATATGAAAGATTATTCCTATCACTGAGTCAATGATATAAATTGAATATTAACTGCAATATCCATCAGGTTAATTATAATAGAAGCAAAAATCTAAGCATGATATTTATACAAGCGCTACTTTATTCAAATATACTAGCCCTTTAAAACCAAAATGCTACTTCATGACTCTCTTACAAAGAAATTCTATAATGCCACTACATTGTACACGATACACTAAAAAGTATAAAAATTTCTTTATTAATTTACACTTTTATTGAAAGTCATCATGTTGAAAATGGTTAGAAAATGTTCGTTATGGGAAATGCAATCTGAATTTTAGGATCCTATAGTTTAATACTGAAATCCAGGCTTATTCCTATACTAAATATTTTTATTTTGTCTATAAATTCAAAATTAGATTTTTTTTTAAGAAACGTTAAATAATAAAATATCCGTTTACAATAATTGCTTATTTGAAAATAAAAAGCTTTTTATTCGTTATACATTAAGCAGTTTTAAATTAATAGAAACAGATGATTATTATTTAAATTTCAATCAATGAATAACTTATTAGATTACAATATTAATAAGTTTTAACTATTGTTAAACAAAAACACAAATTTGTTAATAAATAATATAATATAATAACTTTAAAAGTTCATAACTTATTCCTGATCGCGTAACTCCATGCGTTTTTTTTTTTTAAGCTGTAAATTCACAGGTTACTTAAAAACCGGGAATGTGTCATGAATTTTCAATGCTCTACTTCATTTTTAGGAAATAGTTTATATGTTTAAGAAAAATCAATGTACGTTTTACCTATAGTAACCATAACCTATAAAAAGGTAATTAGAATAGAAAATTTTGCAGCTCTTCCATGATAACCTTGTGCATTGCAGTGCAAATATATTGAAATCTCTCAACATGAGATAATTCATATTCAGGCCCAAACAGTTATTTGTTATTTTAGATATTTCGCTCGAATGCTGATAAGATTAGATCTTTCTTTACCTAAAAAATAGAAAAAATTGTAATACTATCATAGAACGGTATAATAATTACGGTATGGTGCACAACATAATGTGACTTCATAAAATGTGCAACATTATTAAAATTCTGTAAATATTCAAAATATTTTAAACATTAAGTCATAATTGGTTCGATAAGAAATCATTGTAATGTCATAATATATGATGTCATATAAGTTGGTGAATATTACGACCTGGAATTGTTCGGGCCATTTCACAGGCCAAGTTAAAAAATAACTGAAACAGTTATGCTATTATCATATACTCTTCACTTTTTCTTAAATATAGTCAATAACAGTTCAAAACAATGCCATATACATCCGCCAACCGAAACAATGAGTGCGACGTATATAACTCCAGTAAATTATCATTATAACTTGGAACCGATTAAAAAAGCCTTGAATAAGCATAATATAAAGCTCTACTTGATGAAGGGGTAGTGGTTGCCATTTTGAAGGAAGCTGAAGAAATGTCATTAAAAATAAAATTGTTGTCATAAAATTTAATTTTGTAAAAATTTTTAATAGTTTTAGTTAAAATAATTAATTAGTTAAAGTATAAAAATGTTGAGTTATATAATTATAGAGTTACTGGAATTTGTGAAATGTTTTTTTTTTTAAATACTTATGCAAATATTGTTACTTATAAAAATAAATTGATATTCTTGTCCGAAGGTCCTGCCCAGATGATATGGCGATCGTTGTCTTTGTGAAGTGTTCTTTGCTTTTGTGACTGTTGTCTGTTGTACATCTATGTGGGGGGTAGTGATAATTGTTCACTATTGCCAAGTGTATTTAGGAAGGAATACTTATCTTAATTTTAACCAGTTTGTATTTACTAATAATTTAAGAAAAAGTTATCCATTTCAACAACACTTTTATTATGCTATACAACATTTGATTGATTGCCTACAGAATTCTGAGTTCAAGATAGAGATTTCAGTGAAAGTAATGCCAAAACATCGCAGCAATAAAAATCGGGGAGGCCACAACTCTGATAATGATGAGGGGGATAACCCGATTCATTATAGCACTACTTATATACCTAAAAAATTGTAATCATTTCAACCAAAGAGATGGCATAGCGGTTAAGGCGCTTGCTTGCAGAACTAAATGTTGTGAGTTTGAGTTTCCCTTACGTTTTTTTTTTTTTCCAAGTGAATAAATTAAAATCTTAAAGATAGAATTAATTCTATCTTAAAGATTCCTCCCAGTTGTGCCTAAGTAGGCTTTATCCCACTGATTGATATAAATACTGGTCAAAATGAACTACATAGATGCAACTGATAGAATTAAAAAGCACCAAGATAACATTAAGGAAGCTAATTTAACAATGGTGTTAGTGATGTGCATAAAAAATACTATTGAGATCCAGTGCAATAGAGCAAAAGTTATAAAAAATCTAGATAACAAAAAGATTTATGGATAGCCAAAAATATAGAAATTATGAAAAGGAGTGAGAAAGGAACAATTATAAATAATAAAAATAGTGAAACTATTTCAGCAGCATGGAAATACAGAATTAAGCACTCATGAATAAATTACATCTTTCGTGTAAAGAATGACCTAATTTATAGTAATCATGTATATTATACAGGGTGCCCATGTTTCTATGGACTAGGCATTTTTCTCAAAGTATCGTGTATACCTGAAAACTGTAAAACGTGTCCTGTTACATTTTCCTTTCAAATTACAATCCATCATTATTATTTTTTTATGTGCATCCTCTTGCACAGAGCATGCTTCAACTTTTTCTTGAATGGAAGTGTATTATTTTTCTAACATAATCTGATTCCTCCAATTTTATAATCAATTATCGTGGTAGAATTATTTTCCTATGATCAACATTTTAGGAGATATTTAGGAATAAAGGAACCATTTAGAAAGGCATAATTTGATGCCATCGTTTCTATGGTCAAGTATTTTTATTGATTAATGTCTACATATTTTTTCAAGTAATGTCGAAAACTTAATAAGATTTATGACTATTATTCCCTACTTCTTAAAAATATTTCAAAGTATAAGATTATTGGAGAATCCATTTAAAATTCTTTTTCTTTATTAGATAATATGTTATACTGAAATAAAACTAAAAATTAAAAATCTAACTGCTTTCTTTGGTGTTTAAAGGAATTCTAAGCACACATAAGCAGTCCAGTACTTTTTTAACATAAGCATTTAATCTGAGTAACGTTTTCAGCTTCTACGCCATCATCAGCTCTTACAAACACTTAATGGAATATAAAAAACGTTTTTTATTGTATTCCATTAAGTGTTTGTAAGAGCTGATGATGGTGTAGAAGCTGAAAATGATACTCAGATTAAATGCTTATGTTAAAAAAGTACTGGGGCTTAAGGCTAAATACATACACTTGTTAACGAGTTCGAATCTTAACGTACAATCATTTTACACAGTCAACGAGCGTGTCTCAACGTACATCCGTTTCTTTACGAGGCTGAATCTTAATATAATGACGTCCGTTGACTCGCAGAAACGGTTGACGAATGTCGTTCAAAATCGTCATCGGTACGTCATAAAGATGATGTCAATTGCGCGAATAAAACAACTTGGGACCAAGAGTATTTTGCATTAACCAATCGAAATACTTCGATGTATAGTTTTATTTAATTAAAAGAAAAGAAAATGGAGAAAACACTGTGCTCAAAAGCCACAAATCACCAATTCGAAATAATGATTGATTATATAAGCCAGCATAAAAACTTATTTAAATTATTTTATGTTCAAAATTTTTAGTTCTGAATCACAAACCTATTTATCGAGAGAAAGACACACAAATATTTATGATTGTCCCAAAATGCTTCGGGTTAATATGATTTAAAAATTTTATTACCAACTGCATATTTAAACAGTGATAGCCTTTTTTTGCCATAAAAAGATGTTCATTGTATTTTCCAACTTGTGAAGGGCAATTATCGTTACTAAAGTACAGTCAATTGCACCAATAATTCCTGGAAACTGTATATTCTATAAACTTTTGTTTTACTGAACACTGTTCTGCTTCAGGTTGTGGAAATGGGAAATATTTTCTATCAGCAATGATGCAATAGCTGAACTTGCAGAAAAAACATATACCGACAGTTTTCTGATCAACTGTAAGAATTATATCTTGGCTAACTACTATATGAAGACTGTTCTGCTTCAGGTTGTGGAAATGGGATATATTTTCTTATCAGCAATGTTGCAATAGCTGAACTTGCAGAAAAAACATATACCGACAGTTTTCTGATCAACTGTAAGAATTATATCTTGGCTAACTACTATTTGATAAGAATTAGTGGCAAAAAATCTATGTGCAATTATTAATACCTAGAATTAGAATACAATAATTTACTTTTATAGTTTTTATTATGTTAATTAATATAAAAGTCATAATAACAAATAATTGACTTTATTGTACTTCTTGGGTACTTTCTATAAAAGTTTTGAGAAAATTTACCGTAATTTCTCCTAAGCTTTATTATTAAGAGAGCACAAAAATTATAAAACTAGAAATTTTAATTACACTGACACAGAATTGCATTTGTTGAGTAATTGTAATTAGTCTATATGATATAATTTAGATATGTAAAGAAAGAATGCAGTATATAAAACTTATTAAAAGTTTTCTATCAATAGAAAAAATATATAAAAGTTGTTGTATTGCTACAGATCAAACTTATTTTCATTTCAATATTACATGCTGTTCTTCGATTGATTTTAGGTTCCAAAACATTTCTTAAATCATCACAGATCTGCATTACTGATGATTTATTTAATAATTCTATAAATTCTTTTAATTAATAAAATTATTCTATATTTCTAAATAGTTGAATAAAAGCACAATCGGATAATCAAAGCCACTTTTCCTATCTTGATAAACTCTTTGCCTTCTCATAGAACGTTTTACTTCTCTATAATAATAAAAGAAATAGTATTCACCATCTTGTAAGAACTGAACGTTTGTGAAACTTACTATAACGGCTGCTCCTTAGCAGTCGTTATTTTACAGTCGTTAGAGAAGTGATAAACAATTGTTCGTTATTACACGAACGTTAGCTACTTTAGTTCAGCCTTGCAAAATTTGTTCTATGTACTTTAGAGAAGCGATAAACGATTGTTCGTTATTACATGAACGTTCACTACTTTAGTTCAGCCTTGCAAAATTTGTTCTATGTATGTTCGATGACGTCATTTGTACCACGTGATTGATCTAAACGATTGCTCTTTCACAAACGTATGCATTCAGCCTTAGGCCCCAGATGTTTGGAGAAGAAAATTGGGAAAGAAAGAAACATATGGAAAAACGGAGACAGTTTAAATAAATACTCAAACTAGCACTTAGACAGGCAAAATAACGATTTAATAAGCAAAAACTGCTTATGTGGGCTTAGAATTCGATTAATAGTTGTTATACTGAACTAAGGATTTGTCTATTGGCTTTCATACTGCCAGCCACCGAACTTAGGAATAAACAAATTATTTATGGTATGTAAAACTATATCATAGATTATTTTTTATAGATTATTTATCGAAATGATTTAAAGTTGAGATATTTAACTGTAGGTATATATATGATACTGTTACGTAAATTTCTAATAAAAATCATAGTCCTCTTTAAATCATTCCTATACAAATTATTATAAATTTTAGTGCCAAGAAGAATGTGATATTTTCAGCTCTTCTATTTAAAACAGCCGATGCTAGTATTATGATGAACACTTGAATGTGCGATGAGGCTGTTCCCTCCCAGCCCCATCGTCCAAGTTCAAACTTTCCTGACCGCTCGAACTATCATCACGATCCACCACACGAAAACGTAAATTCATGTCTAGATTTTTGTGGTCTAACCAGTGCATTAATTCTTGTACTAATTCCATAAAAATAAAGATTTTATTAGTCTGTAAGTTAATTTCCCTACAACAGAGGAAGTAATCCTTTTCTTACACATAAATTACACACAATGGATAATCACTTACAGCACTACATAAACTCCACAGGACAGACTGCACAAACATCAGCAGGTAATCTACAAGAAAAGGACACCTATCGGCCTCTATCGTTCTTACTTATACTGGTATTCCATTTACATAATTAATCCAATAAATGCAGAAACTACGTATCAACCTATTACAAAATTTTTCAATAATAATAAAAAAAACATTAAATATTAACATAATAGATTCTCGTATTAATATAAGTTCAAATAATTTTCATAGCACACACGTCCTGTAGTGACACCTCCCTCTTTGTTCCATATCCAACATGGTCGCCTCCTTACATTAAATATTAACATAATAGATTTTCGTATTAATATAAGTTCAAATAATTTTCATAGCACACACACGTCCTGTAGTGACACCTCCCTCTTTGTTCCATATCCAACATGGTCGCCTCCTTAGTCCAACACAAAACAAGTAAGTTCGTTCACCACTAAAACCATCAAAATTCTTCACTCCTCACAAATGCGCCGCCACTTAATAATCATAGATTGAAAAGCTACGCAAAAAAATTAAAAACTTTTACTCAGATTTCTATAAGATCGAAAAAGATGTGAACATGCCAAGACATAATTTTATTTTCATAGGACATACTAAACTTAATCATATTTGAATAATATTAAAAATAATTAATTTATTTTAAGAATAGTGTATTAAAAATGGTATTACTGAAAGGAAATGGAGAAATTTATCAGACAACCAATAAAGTTCTGTCCGAGTTTCACACAATCAAATTGCATGCATTCCCTCGCAGCGTTTCTTCAGAGATGAGATAGATAAAAGGAAGCTAACGGATTAGGGAATGTTTCCTCTTGTAGTTGGCTGGTAGTGGTCACACAGTTAAACGGGGACGTCAGGAAGAGCAAATCATACATCAGAACCCTAAACATGTTTATTCAGACCTGTATGGTATAAGAGTTTAAACTGGGAATAAAAGCTTGCAGCGCGAAGAAAAATATGCTAGGCATTCGTTAGGGATGTGATAAATGACAGGACAGTATAACAGTGGTTTAACCTTTACCGCTCCTCATTTTAAAAAATTAACGCCCTTTTACGCTCCAAGAAATATGAAATATGATATTTAATATTCAATATTTTGCCATAACTTTTTTGCATTTTAATTTTTTGTCACAAAAAATTGAATTTTGTTGTCCATATACTGTGTCCTGATATGGTGTTTTAATTTTGGATTAAGGACGAAAAGAAAAAAAAAATACAAAAGCAATTAGGCCTAATTAGCATATCTAAACAATATATATAATTTTTCAAATTATTCATGATTTCAGCATTGGATAAAAAAAATGTTGATATATTTACATTTTTGATGATATTCCACATTAGGGATTGCAATACCGGTAAACCGGTTTGCCAGTAAATTGCGAATTTTAGCCTCAAATTGTTACCGGTAATTCTACATTGTTTTTACTGGTAATTCAGTAAATATAATTATATTATACTTTTTTGTTTATATTCGCTTGGGCCCTGGTTGCTGCGGTGGTAGCACTGAATAATAGTAGAGACACTTTGTGGCTGAGTTCATGTGGATCATTATTCACTAATGTGGGGTCTTGGGGAGTCTTATTGACGAGATTTTTGTGTTTCGACACTAAATTCCTGACACCAAATTGTGGTATCAGAGAGTATCAAAAAACCGAGTGTGGGCCCATCTAAAATGTTGAATATCAGGTCTGACAGCAGGAGCAGTTTAGACAGTGTTGCTCCAGCACGATGAAGAATATGTAAGCGCAGGTCAGGATTGTGGCCGAAAATCTGTGAGCGATGTGGGTAAGCGACATGTCGGGTCCAGAAGTGAAGTGAGAAATGTGGAAACAATCAACAATTAAACTATATATAACTAAATAATATATTTAATATAAAATATTTTCAACAGGAAAATGTAACGGAGAAATATATTCAAATGGTGTACGATTCTTTAATAATTATTAAACCAACAAGTGTCGAATCTGAAAGAGCTTTTTCTACAGTGGGATTATTTTGTACAAAAATTAGATCACAATTAGGAGACCAAAGTATTGATCAGTTATGTTTCATACTTGATTATTTTTTAAAATATGTTGATAAATAGAGCACGTATCTAATTATAGGTTTTACAATTATTTTCATTGTGAAAAATTATTCATGTAAAAGTATTACTTATAATTTGTATAAAATTATTGAATTTTATTTACATTATGTTCAGATACAATTTATTTTCTATACTTTTGTCGTAGTATATAAGAATTAAATAAAATGTCTTATTGGTATGAATTTTTATTTTATATTCACAGTTTAAAGAATTCCCAGTAATTTACCGGTATACCAGTTTTGTTTGAAAATTTTACCAAATTACTGGTAATAGAAAAAGTCTGTAAATTTCCAATCCCTATTCCACATCTAATGATACCAAATATTTCATAATTCTAAAAAACTTTTCCAACTAACAAAGACAATTTATACTGTAATTTGATACCACTGACCGTAATCCGATACCTCGTGTAAACAAACAATCGTATTATCCTTCTCACAGATGAAATACGGTATTCTACTACACAAATGTTTAAAATAATTATTTATTAGCCATTTTTGTTCCTATTTTCTTAAAATAATGATAAATACTTTTCTAAGTCATTAATTTTTCAAATAATAGCTAAAATATTATAATAATAGCATTTTCAAACAAAGGGGATAGGTTGTCATGGCTCTTCCCTTAGTCAACATAATTTAACTAGCCCATTACCTGAGGTCAAGCAATTGACCTTGGATGGATGCTGTTTGACAATAATTATGCACCCTTGATCTACTACTTACTTGTTTTGACTGCAGATAACACAAAAATTATTTTATTATTTAAATTTTTGTGTTAAATTTAAAATATAACTAATATAAACAATCAGCTGATTTCGAAAACTGTTGGATATTTCCCGCCATAATCTAGGATGCTGACTTCCGAGTCGATCGTCAAGCATGGTATAGGCTGCTTTGTTTCTCTGATAAATAGAAATTTATATATTTTTAAATAAAACTAATTTATCGAATTTTGTGTGGGGGAAAAATAGCAAAATCATATTAGTTTGAAAGGGCCGAACTTTCCCAAATTATAATGTATTGGATCAAGATATCTATAAAAAACATAGACAAACTAAGAAGGAAATGTGGAATATGATAGAACAAGTTGGTCAAATTCGGACAAACTGTTCTTGAATTTTTGGGGGTGCAAAGATCACAAATGTATTAATTGGTTGAAGCACACGCTGCACAAGAAGATGCGCAGAAAAAAATATTAATGATGGATTGTAATTTGAAAGGAAAATGTAACAGGACACGTTTAACAGTTTTCACGTATACATGATAGTTTTTGAGAAAAATGCCTGGTCCATAGAAACATGGGCACCCTGTATATATTAATTTATACTCTAAATTATATACAACACTTAAAAAAATTTTTAAATAAAAGCATGAATTCTTCAAACTTTGATGTTGTTCAGTTAGCTATTGTTCTAAACAGAAAGCTAATGATGATATCTATGATATCAAAAACATTTCAAAATAAAAATTTTAGATGTATTAATGATACTGCTCAATGTACTAGTTTATTTATTATAATTAATTTTGAATATTCTCATTGGTAAACAGTTCACTGAATCTTGAACTTTTATGCAAATAATTTTATATTCATGTTTCCTGAGCAATGGAATATTATTTCATGACAGGCAGGCACAGATGGCAACCATTTTCTACTTACACTGCACTGATTAACTATGAGTTTTCATTATTTTATTCAGGAGTTTTTGTTAAATTGTGACAAATGTCTTGGGACAATCAGATTTGTAAAAAACTATTTTTATGATATCAGATTAGTTTTTTAGCATTTGAGAATCAAGCTACTTTTACAAATTGTTGAAAATAAAATTTTATATAGCACATTTGGCACATTTTAATGCTTTTATTTGTCATTTGCCAATAAATCTTGATGGGTTAAGAACTGATTTATGATCTTTATAACTGTGTACTTATTATGATGTACATTTTAGTCAAATCCGATATTTACTGACAAATATTTATACATTTTATAGGATTGTCAGCAATGGAAAAAGAATTGTTTGAATTTTTTTTTGACTGGAGGAAAACCAGATTTGTGCATATCTCCTTAGACTGTGAAATAAAGAAACGATTGTAATTTATTTACATTATGATTTAATTATAAATTTTGGGAAGACAAGATGTTAACAATATTGCAGTATTTTCTTTATTTAAATTTTTTAAAGCATCAAATATGTTTCCAGTTAATAGAAGTTTGTGTATTATGAAAGACACACTGCTATTGACTAATGCTAATACATGCCAAAATTATTTGTCCAATTTAGATCTTAAAAAGGTGTACTGGTGCTAGCTGTGTTACAGACATAATTTGTATGTAAGTTTTGTTTATAACTCAGATAATACTATTATTTGACCTGAAAATACTGAAAATAATTTACCATTATGTGAATGAAATTCTTTAAAAATTTTAAAAATGAATCTATGATAGTTTTATTTTCGTTTTCAGTTTATAGATATATATATATATATATAGGTATATTCTGCTATAATTATCTAATTGGGATTGGAATAACTGTGCATTAAATGGAAATATGTCAAATGAATATGGGAATTTTACATTACAAAAGATTTCATCTGAAACTGTCTAAAAGTTTATTTAAAAATAAAGTTTTAGTCAGAAAATTCTTTAAAATTAGGGTTAAAACCCTAATTTTAAAGAATCAAATATTTCTCAACTCTCACAAAGCATTATGTTGTTGTTTTTATTTTCATTTTAAATAATTAAAATATATATCCAAATTCACTTTTAAAACCACAAATAATACGCAGTTATAAGCTTGCAAAGTTGCAGATTAGAACGAATGTCAATACTACTAATTATAACTAAGCCTAATGGTTAGCGACTCTGCAAATTCCAGAGTTCTGCCTCGCTCAATCCAAGTTAACTTCCTCACAACCGTAGGTAATCCCAGTTTACCCACGGGACGGTTCTAACGACTCTGCAATCCAGAGTTCGGCCTGAGCTCAGGTCTTTCCTAAGTTCTAACTTAAATCTAATTAACTACAAAACAATCTAACAATAACGGTAACCGGCAAAAGCAAAACCGGAACTTATAACTAGAAGTAACGAATAAGTGTTAGATTGAAAACAACAAAACGATGTTAGAACTTACACTAATAAATTGAAGAAATTCTCAAAACAAATTAGAGATGACAAGTTAGATAACGAAAAATATAAAATTTATTAGACTCAAAAACACTAAATATAAATTTATTAGACTCAAAAACACTTACAAAAGTGTTAATTAGCTTTAAATAAAAAATATGAAATTTATTAGACTCACAAACACAAGTGTTAATAAATGCTTTATTGAAACTCTAATAAAGCAGCAATCAAATAATCAACAGAACTTGTTTAATCTAACCCGAATATCGACAATCCAATTATTCACAAAGAAACGAACATTAAATACTACTGAATTCTACTACCTCCACCTCCGATACAAACTTCAAATAATAGTCGATCCTTACAAGAAACTCAATTGTCACTTTCACCAATTCTACATCTGGAAATTCAGCATCTCAATCGGCTTGACGACTGCGTCAATCTTTTATACGTGTGACTTACAATCCTGCACTTCGCTCATTTGCATACTTATAAGTAACAAGTTCAAAGTTATTAGTTTACAGAGTAATTCATTCATGTAAACTTGTTTAAAGTTGTTAGTTTACAGAGTATTTCATTTATGTCATTATCTTTTAAAGTTATCAGTTTACAGAGTAATTCATTCATGTCATTATCTTTACAATTCAAAGTTTTCTAGTTTACAGAGTAATTCATTCATGTCATTATCTTTACAATTAATTTAAAACGGTAATTCATTCATGTCATTATCTTTACAATTAATTTATATATCGAACAGATACACCGATATGGATCATTCTTAATTTCACATATCAGTTTCACTGGTAATATATATGTAGATAAGATGACATCATTAACCCGGATAAATCTTCCGGATACGGGTTCCGACTCCGTATCACGTGATTGCCAACTACGACGGAGAAGGTGGAAATAAGTTAACTTTTAAACTAAAATATAATAAGTTAGCATATAAGAAAATAACGATAAATAATAGAGTGTATAATAAAATAAAAATAGGGCAGGTCAATGTTAACTTCCTCACAAGCTCTCAGTTAAAGAGAGAAACAATTATTTATTGCAAAGTACTTTTGGTTTTAATAAACCATCATCAGTGTAAATATTACATCTTTATAATAAAACAAGATCCATTTTAAATATTACTTAAACATAAATTATTAATGTTAAAAGTTATTTGACTTAATGATGATAATGCATCACTAGTGGAAATGGAATCTATCTTCATGATGTAATACTATTTTGACAATAGGTTATTTTTCTACATCAATGCTCAAATAAGTTTGATCACATTGCCAATTAAATTTTTTATTGTATATTTTTTCTTTAACAATATTCTTTTTGAATAATATGAAAAATTAAAATCTGAAATGATTGTTTTTATGCTGTTAATATTTTAAATAAACTTTTCCCTATAATTTGGTTTTTGTAGTATTTATATTCTAGATTTATAATAAAATTGGAATAATTTTCCATGTCCATAGTTCTGTCAATCAAAAATGGTAAAAAAAGGAAGCAATTATATAACTGAATCAGTACATTGATGGCATGTTAGAATCAAATATAAGTACAGTACGTACAGTATACTGTACATCATTGGTTTCCAAGCTTTC
Source organism: Olivierus martensii (assembly GCA_000484575.1). Taxonomy (NCBI): domain Eukaryota; kingdom Metazoa; phylum Arthropoda; class Arachnida; order Scorpiones; family Buthidae; genus Olivierus; species Olivierus martensii. The sequence continues at coordinate 56,524 of AYEL01087030.1, forward strand.
TGGGTCTGCACCTCCCTTTTTCATAAAAATTTGGCACCTCCCTCTCATTTTCATAACAGTCTAATTTTATAAGTATTTTCTACTTACAATTTAATTCTACAAAACAATATACTATATTTTTTGTTTAAATAAAGTTCTTATACATAAAAATATATATATTTGATATGGTATAATAATTTTTAATACGCTTAAACAAATCTTACAAAAAAATGAAAAATAAAATACCTATTTAATACAACATCATATTAAATATGATGAGTAGGCTTATTTTTCAGCACAAATTCTCTCAAATCGGGGTGTCTTAGAAGATATCTCTACTTGCAATTCTTTTTCTATCACTAAAGAATAACTATATTTTGTCTAAAACAGCTACAGCAGAAAGTTTCTGGGTACAGGATGACAGGTTCAGCGTTTCACTCCGACACCTGTCCAAGGTTTGACGCTGCTCCCCCTCGCTATCTGTACGTTTAGACGTAAAAATTTTAAAGTGTACATTTAATTCTCGTTTATCGGCCCAATTCAGGACAGTATTCAACAATTCACAACCACTTGCCATAGCAAACTTTTTATTAGTATTCAATAATTTACAATTTAACAACGTATTAAAAAAAAAACGTTAACAAAAAGTAAATACTTATAGTTACCAGTTATAACCCAGAATATTCCTTGAATAGCAGTATTTACGGTTGCGGCCTCACAATTACAGTTTCCAAAAACAAGTATTAGAAGTATCATCCAACAGTCAAGTAAAAAGTCACTCGTTGCCGCAGACATCCACCAGAAAAGAGAGAGAGAGCACTAAGTTGAAGTCATGAAAATGTTTAGCATAAAACCAAGATACTTAATATAATTAACGATGTGGATTAACTAAAGATAGAAAAATCAAGTAAAATAAAAGGTATGTGTAAAGGTTTTACAATTATTTATTTTAGTAAGTTGTATTATCTTAAATAAGACTTCATTTTTTAATCTACAAAAATAAAATAGTAAATATATATATTTTATTTAATATATTGTAGATGAAAAATGACAAATTTGAGTTTTGTCAGAAATTGAAAAACAAACAAAACAATGAAAAAAAATTCATTTTATGAATTTTTCTATAATACTAAATTGATCTTTCTAGGAATTTGGTTATTTTTAATTATATATGACTAAATAAAATGTCTGTTTTGTCTAAAACAGAATAATTGAATATTATATATTTTATGTGAATATAGTGTTACTAAAAAAAATAAATGACAGAATTCATATAATTAGCAAAATATTAATATTCATTTAATTGAGATTATAATAAATTTGTTTAAATTACTAAACCATTTCAAAATTTGGAAATTTAATTAACTTATATTTGATGAGGAATTTTTATTAAAATCAAAATTGCTAAACTTATTTTCCAATGAAACATTTGAATATTTTTATCTAAATTTATTATGAAAATGCTATTTCCTACCAACAAAATGAGATTATGAGATCAAATATTTATGGAATATAACAAACAAATAAAACTCAAAAAATTATATAGATATATTTTACCTATCAAGTTTTTTGTAACATACTGTAAGCTATATATTTTATCTGCCATCTTGAAACAAAATTGTTGCTAAATTGTATGTGATATGAATCCTCAGTTTCTTGAATACATTACAAAATTTTATTAGAATATATTTAAGTTTTTCAAGCTTGAAATGGTATTTATTGGAATTTGCTTTATATTCATTATTTATTTACATGGAGAAACTTAAAAAGCATTCATTTTACACATTATATTGTATATAATTTGTGACAGATTATATTATCCTATTTTACTTCCTGTTTTATGAATGAGTGTGATAGGAATTAACAAATTTTTAATATCGTATCAACTGTGATAGAATTTTAATACATTATGCAGGAGGAAAAAATTCTTTAAAAATGAATGAATGAATGAATGAAATAGAATTTATATGTATATCTAAGAATCACAAAAATATAATTTGGATTAAAATCATCAAAAACATTCAACATTTTAGATTAGAAAAAAATTGCAATGTAATCATACTGCAATCCATATAAATGTATATTGCATCCCTAATCTAGTGAGATATAATGATAATTAAAAACTAAAAATATGTAGATATTCCTAGTTTACCTACAGATATAGAACAAATATTTTCTTTTAACAGAAAAAGTTTGTATATGGGTAGTTCCCAACTTTGAGTTAATTTGGACATAGAAATTGCTTGTAAAGTAAAAACTCAAACCAAGAATCAATTTCTTATAGACATATTAAAATCACAGGTTCCATTTTCACAAATGAAATATCTAAAGAAATGAAAAAAAATTAAGCAAATTATAATAATAATGAAATTATTTATGCTATATAAACAGTCACATTTATACTTCTGGAGGCCCTAGGTGCAACATCATTATGAGGCCCTAAAATAACAAGTTTATTTCACTTTCAGTTATGTAATTAATATTTAAAAATAAGTACTTTATTTTGCAATTATAACTGGACTGTTTTTTATATTGTAGTTTGTGAGGAGTAAAGTTTTAAAATGTGGCATCACAGAGAGGCCCCAAATTGCACCTAATGTGCATTATGATAAATGCGGCCCTGCATATAAATGTTAAAGAATTTTTATTTTTTATTATTATTAACAGATAAATAGATGAGCTTTTATACAAATAAGTTACTGCTTTAGGCAGAAATCAGGAATTAAAAGTTATTTATAAAATATGCCAAATAAAACTAGAGGGTGCTTTATTTTCAAATTTTTGCTATAAACCCAGTTGTATTATATTGTATAGCTACTTTTGGATTTGAAATGCTTTTTTTGGATATTTATTACAACTAAGGTTCATATTTTCAATTTTTTTGATACAGGATATTTCCAAATAAAACTCACAAACCCAGGAATTTGTAAATCAAAAACTATCTGTATATTGTTTATTGATTTTAAGTATCATATTACTGATACGATATATTGTTCCTTGAGTCATTTTTTTCCTTTTTAGTCATGGAATAATATGATGCCTTAATATCATAAAAATATAAATTAAATACTAATAACCAGTTCTGGGAATTTTTGATGATTTTTTTTTTGTTAAAAAAGTTATTTTACCAATTTAGATAAAATTCAGATTACATAAAGTTTTGGTGCCCATTATTTATACAAACCAGAAAATACTTGAATATGACTCAAGTATTTCTTAATGTGAAGTCTGCAAGATACATTATTGAATAAAGAAAAATAAAATGTATAATAATCATTAATATTAATTTATCTGTTTCTTATTTTATCTGTTTGCAATTCATTATGGAAAATGTATGTTTATTATTTTTTTATATCATATGTACTATTTGTACTATTGCAGCAGGTAAATCAGATCTAGCCAATTAATCTTTTTTGAATGAAATAATAAAGTGATAAATTTTATAAAATAGAAAAATCAAACTAAAATTACTTTTAATAGAGAGAAGTTTTTATTTTATAATACAGTGGTGTGTTTAATTTTGTGAATCCATTTTCATTGGTTTTGTAATATTGTACCATAAGCTGTATATCATTTTAGTGTGAAATTTCTTTTTCATTAATTTTTATGAATTATTGTGTACAAATTCAATTTTAGAAGAGGCTGTTTTTTTTATTGTATGAATCCTACACAAATAACTAAAAATGGCATCATTAAAAATTTAAGTTTATACAATAACTCATAAAAAATAATGAAAAAGAAATTTCACATCACACAAGTTTTTTCTTCTTCAAAAATCCATTCTTGGAAAAGTGCATTTAATGGAACAATCTTAACTAATGATCCTGTTTGAAATTTGTAATTATTGTTCATCCTAATAATAAAGGTATATTTCATTAAATATTAGATGCAATATACTCTTTATCAAACTATTGAATGATTTTTTTATTGAATAAAACAATATTTAAATACTGTAATTTAAAATTTAATTATTTCTGTTTTCGTTTAGTTATACACTTATTTTTGTCAAAAATTGAAAAAATGAGCCCGATGCAGCATATTGGTTTATTTAATGATTAATTCATTTGCAGTGACTAACAAATGGCTTGAATGGATGCAAGAAATGATAGTATTCAGTTCATTATCACAGTTTTTAAGAAGTAGCAGTTCTCCCACACAAGGGCTCCACGATTAAATAATACAGATACATATTCAAATAAATTTAAGTCCTATTTAATAATAAATAATTACATAGAAATTCGATTATGAAAAATGAACATTTATGTTAAAATAAACGTCTTCACCAACAGCGAGCAAATCTATGTTTGATGAAATATTACATTCGTGAATTTTCTGAATCTAACGTTCTCTAAGTGCTTTTTATTGTTTATTCAAATTTCAGATCTTTAAATTGTAATTTAATAGAATTAACCCATTCTGTAAATGATTCGATATATTATGCAAGTTAAATTTTCACATTTAGGCGTAAATATGTTAAAAACTTTTTTTGTTTTACTTATTTAAAAATAGAATGTAACTTTCTGAAAAATCTACTACTAGGAACTATCACTAATATTTGAATGTTAAATATAATACAGTATATTCGGCACCATATTGTCTATTAGACAATATGGTGCCGAAAATTTAAATCTGAATATCGATCTTAATGCATATTGATATCTTAAGCAATTATTATTCGGCAGTGCCGAAAATTTAAATCTGAATATCGATCTTAATGCATATTGATATCTTAAGCAATTATGATGATTATTATGGAGATTTCTCTCCAATGCAATATTTATTCATATTTGTATAGTATTATATTTTCAATAAACTTCAAAGGAATGGAAGAAAAAATTCTGAAAAGAAGTAATCGTTCTTTTCTGTCATGTTAAAATTTAGGAATAATTCAAAAATACTGATTAAAATATATATAATCAAATTCATTTCCATAGATTCCTTATTGAATGTTATGAATAAAATATCAAATATAATATTTAAATAATTACTAAGTTGAGAAACTCAAGTTGAATGTTCACTGTTTTTTAAATTCGAATTTGAAAATTCGACGTCAAAGTCACCTTTAATAGCAATTATTTATACTGTACTTAAGTTTTGAATTAAATTTCATTAAATTTATTAGGCCCGATCCACACTATCGAGTCGCTCATTGTTCGATCTCTCACCTCTCTCAGTCCGGTCATTTTACAACGTGTCCACACTCACCAGTAAGTCTGATATCGGTCTCCATGTTATACGTAGTTGGTGGTGCGCTGTAGAAAATGTATTAAATTTTTTATCCGAAGAGTTAGCAATTATAGCTATCCTTCTCGATGAGACTGGACACCCCTGGCGTAAACAGTCTTCTGACTTCCTTGGGCCACATTTGAAGAAAAAAATTGTCTCGGGCCGCACATAAAATTATTCACTCACCAGTAAGTCTGATATCGGTCTCCATGTTATACGTAGTTGGTGGTGCGCTGTAGAAAATGTATTAAATTTTTCATCCGAAGAGTTAGCAATTATAGCTATCCTTCTCGATGAGACTGGACACCCCTGGCGTAAACAGTCTTCTGACTTCCTTGGGCCACATTTGAAGAAAAAAATTGTCTCGGGGCGCACATAAAATATATTAATTCCAACGATAGTTGTTAGGCGGCCGGATGGCCATGTGGTAACGTGTTGGCGTGCCATACAGGAGGACCCGGATCCGTCATTTCCTGAAAAGATTTTTTGGGGATTCCGGTCCCGGCCCGGCGATCCTCATCCTTCACCCTCCGGTTCCCCTCCACAGGTGTAGGTGCAGCTCATCATTGGAACTGGCCCCCTTAGTATTCTCACTGATTGGAAAGGGGTGTAAAACAAAAAAAAAAGATAGTTAAGCAAAAAAGTAAGTAATGTACAATATACACTGACGGAAAAAAAAAATCCCAACACCAAGAAAGACTTGTGTTAGATAAATAAGTAATATACAATATATGATATCCACTATAACAAATACACAAAAATGTCGTAGCATAATAATCTTTGACTTCTTTTCGTTTAGAAATTATTTAAAAATCATTGAGCAGGTTAAAAGTTTTAATTGTGAGGCCAGCAGGCCCGAGGACGATGTTGACAGGCATTGGCCTAAAGTGCGGTGAGAGACGCGCGTAAGGATAGTCGGCAGATAAAACAGAGACGACGTTTAACATAAACAACTTCCTTTATTTAGAGAGACATTCAAACCACGATTAACAACTCCTGTCATTTGAGAGAGATACCTGTAATCAGTACTTGTGTTGAAAGCGGTTTTACTCCACTTGGTCAAACACCGGTTGAACTTATAAGGCGATCACACAGAGTCTTAAGTCCCAAGGTTATCAGTCTTTAGTCCTTTATCAAGATTCGGCGCTAAGGATTTCACAGTTGAGAGTAAATATCACACAGGTCGAAGCAGATGACTGTCGAAGAGTTGCATAGATATATGGGGTCTCTGAACCTAACGAAATCTCGGAATTACCCCAGAGTGATCTGAAGATTATCAGTCTAAGAAAAACGATAGTTGAAACAGGGAGGCGGCCTCTGAACCTAACACGAAATCTCGGAATTACCCCCAGAGTGATCTGAAGATTATCAGTCTAAGAAAAACGATAGTTGAAACAGGGAGGCGAACGGAGATCCCAGGAAGTTAGAGCGAGGAGGAGATCGGCAAGCGAGAAAGAGCAAGCCCCGATCGAGGGCCTAAATACTCGAGACCTCAGACCCCTTTTCCCGGGCTGAGAACTAACATGTTTACTTTCTTGGAATGTTCTCCGAGCTAGGTATCATCTATCCATCGGACACCTGCTCGTATTCTTTCCCCCGCGATTTATTTTTATTGGGGACAAGAGTCCACCCGATGATCGAAATACGACGCGCTATGTCGCCGTAGTTCGATATATTTGTTTTAACAAACGGTTTCTCCTCTCGTTAGAATTCCTTTCTATATTTCCTATTTCTTTTGCTTGTTTTAATTACGTCTTAATTATACTTTAATTATATTCGGAGTTCCGATACCCCACATAATCACTGAAATAAGAAATATTTTAGGAAATGTAGATAGGTATTTAAATAATAAAAACTTCATTAAATACATAGAAATCTCAATACATAAAAATCTTTTGTTTTAAAGAAGTTTACGATTTAACATTGGGCCGCATTCAGTAAGCGGTGGGCCGCGGGTTGGACAGCCCTGGTTTACACAATGGGAGACTGGACCGTTATCCATAGTATAAACAGATTCGTTACAATGCAGAGATATTTGACCAGACCGACATCGAACCGTAAGCGGCTCGATAATATGGATCGGGCCTTAATGAAAAACATACAATCAGCTTAATTAAGACTTTACCTTCCTTCGAAAATAAGCTAAAAATAATGTCTCTCGAAATATTTGACCAGAGCGACATCGAACCGTAAGCGGCTCGATAGTATGTATGTTTTTCATTAAGGCCCGATCCAATCAGCTTAATTAAGACTTTACCTTCCTTCGAAAATAAGCTAAAAATAATGTCTCTCGTTACTGAAATAAATTTATACCATCACTTGAGATTTTATTAAAATATTTGTGTATTTCATTAATTTAAATCTCAATACCTATACAGTCTACTGCCGATTAATCCGCAATCCTGAAGTGACGTTTAATTATCGATATTTTATCTTAGATTGGATGGAGTCTATATGACGCGCGGTCAGAATGGAGCGCTGGCAAAATTTTTGGTCATGGAAAACTTGGAATTGATATATTTAACATGCGGATCGACACGCATGAGAATATTTTTACAAAATTTCAGCCAGTTTTGGTACGTACCCTTAAAAAATTCGCTGCTCCTGTACTAGATACTGTAGATGATCAGAATTAAAATCAAACTTATCAATACAAATACAGATTGACTATCAAAAATCCGGCAACCTCGGGACCTGAGGATTGCCACGTACCCTTAAAAAATTCGCCGCTCCTGTACTAGATAAGTTTGATTTTAATTCTGATCATCTATCAATACAAATACAGATTGACTATCAAAAATCCGGCAACCTCGGGACCTGAGGATTGCCGGATTTTCGATGTATGTATATGCTGTATATTTAACAGAAAGACTACTTGTACAATGATTTAAAGAAATAAAATTAAACACTAAATAAAATTTCATTCGTTTTTTCATTATTATTAAATAACTAAATAAAAGACTGTAGATGAGTTCTAAAGAATGTTAATTCAACTAAATAAAATAGTTCTATAGAATTTTAATTCGTTACTGTATCCTCGAAAAAAGTTAAAAGATTTTATATAATGCCAATAAGCAAAAAAAAAAAAAAAAAAAAAAAAAAAAAAAAAAAAAAAAAAAAAAAAAAAAAGTCAAAAAGAGCTCATTTGGCGTCAAAAAAGCCAATCTGGCAACTCTGGTTGCAAGCATGACTAAATATCTGATTCTGGAGTACAAGGCCGTCAAAACATAAACGGCGCCTCCAGAAAACAATGGCGCGTCAACGCGGTAAATTTAAAAATGCGCTCTGACATTCATGCCGGAAAACTAATGGAACCGGAATATTGATTGCCGGATTCTTGATAATCAACCTGTATTGCAATAATTTCTTGCTTCAAATAAACATTAAAAGTGTATTTGAAGCACGAAATTGTAAAACATGTAAATTGATTTCAGATATTCATTTACATAGAACATGTAAATGAATAATATCTGAAATCAATTTTTTTTTAAATATTAAATGTATATTGTTCATAATTTACGATTTTTTCTGAATATTTTGCGAATTATTCAGAGTAATTTACAGACTACCCGGTTAATAGGCAGTCTATTGTATTATATGTAAATATTTTAAATAATAATATAATTTATAGACTACCCGGTTAATAGGCAGTCTATTGTATTATATGTAAATATTTTAAATAATAATATAACAGACTGTGAAGCTGTGGCACGCTGGAAAATTTTTGGGCACGAAACTTTGAGCTGATAGAAGGATAAGCGTAAATTTTCGATAAAAGGAATTGGATTTTCTGGGTTGCAAATTAATGATGTTTTGTCTTAGCTGCGATATTTGAAAGATTTTAAACGCCCTAAATTTGATTCTTTATTATAACTTACATAGTCGGCAATCAAATTTATACAGAAAATATTGCAAATAATTTCGGTAAATTTATTATTTTCCTTTTTAAATAAAGCATAGCTTATTTCATATACGTAAGTAGGCAATTTATTTAGTACAGGAATCCCTTGATTAGTGAGTAAAAAAAAAATTTAAACCATCCCTTGATATATGCGTTGCCAAATTTGATTAGCTCGCTTCAAGAAGTGCGATTTTTTTAACCCTTTGAAGCGTTTGCAACTGAATCTTGGGGATTGTAGTCTACATGATTTATAGCACTGCAATAAATTTATTTATTTATTTAATTCTGCTAATATTATGACTTTCATCATCTAATCGTTATATTTTAAATTCATTCGTAATTTTATTTATTAATATAAATTTAGCGTGAATGGCAACTATCTAATAATAGCCATAATAATATATAGCCAGCCTCGACTCAGTATTCGATGTCTACGGACTCCAATTATCTCCAGTATTCGATTCTACAAACGTGAATTATTTTTTACAAAATTTATGCAATTTTGTAAAAAATAATTTTTAATTCTTACTATAAATTTTTAAATACCTATACAAAAATATAGGGGTGTGTATATATTCCTCAATGATTTAAAGTGCATGTAATGAAATATAGATACGTTTTGAGAAAGAAAAAATATATATGTTTATAGTTTTGATATTTTCCAGGATTCATTATAATTATTTCCATTGGTTTTTTAGTTTGTATATATTCCTCAATGATTTAAAGTGCATGTAATGCAATATAGATACGTTTTGAGAAAGAAAAAATATATATGTTTATAGTTTTTGATATTTTCCAGGATTCATTATAATTATTTCCATTGGTTTTTTAGTTTGATTAGTCCGGTTTTGATATATGCGGTATATTGCGAGGATTTATTAACCGCACTAATCGGGATTACTATATATTGAATTATTCTGCAACAGATTTATTATGAAAACTATTCTGTTTTACTCCTCTCTTCAGCTGGTAGTCAGCAATCGACAATTCGGCTGAATGGACGTGTCGTAAAGCATTCGCTTTCCATCTTGGAGGATCCGGATCCCACAACTGTTGTTTAGAGGAGTCTGATCCTGCCCGTTGAACTCCATCCTTCAACTTTTCGGCTGACCCCAATGGGTGTTGGCTAGCTTATAGTGACCTTTTAAAAGTGGCCGTCGCCACATATATCATATCCCAACTGTGATATGACGGCTTAACTAATAACCAATCAGCAGATTAATCTAGCGACTAGACAGAACGTTAGTGGACTGACCTAACGATCAGCTGAGGGATGGCGATCAACGAGTCGTGCAGGATACTCCCTAAAAAATCTAGGTATAAAATTCAGATCCTTCACTAGGGATATGGCAAATCAATACTTTACCTAGGGTTATCTGATCGACACAAAATTCTATTACGAGTTTTTGTTTTTTAAAGAATTGATTTTAGTATACTGCATTTAAAATTTGAGCTAAATGGTTCAGATCCTTCACTAGGGATATGGCAAATCAATACTTTACTTAGGGTTATCTGATCGACACAAAATTCTATTAAGAGTTTTTGTTTTTTAAAGAATTGATTTTAGTATACTGCATTTAAAATTTGAGCTAAATGTTAATTTGTTGTTCAGCCTATTCGAACAAAACTATGTACTTGTCACTTCCCCAATCATATTTCAGTGGCGTCACTAGGGGGTGCGAGGGATACAACTTTGCACCAGATGACACCAACCTCCTTGGGATGACAATCAATGATTTCAAACGTATGTTAAAAAATTACATTTTAATTCAATAACCTCTCCGAATTGTCGTATCATGTTCCTTTTCTGCTTTTTAGTTGTTGCATACTTTTTTCCAGAGATGTCCATAAAATCAATTTTAATTTGAAAACGTTTGACCCCTTATAAATATGATTTTTCTGTTTCTTTGCACACAAAATTCGATAAATTAGTTTTATTTAAAAATTTTTAAGTTTTAATTTAATTTCAGAGAAAGAAAGCAAGCAATCCCACGCTTGACGGTCGACGGGGAAGTCGGCGTCGTAAATTATGGCGGGAAATAATCATCTGATTATGATGTCACCTGATCTTTTGTTTACATTATTTATATTAAAATGCTTTAAGGATCTCATAAGAAAACAACCATCTTATTCGATAGAATTTTTCATGTTTTAGTTTTCCAACTCAACAAATTTTTCTATGGACAAAAATGTTCTACCTACAATATCTAATATTGAAATGAATTTTCAATTGAGAAACCCTTAAATATGACAAAATAAACACTAAAGTACCTAGTATATGTATGTATGGCTTTAATGTTTAGGTTCTAACAATAAATTATTTCCCCCTATGAACTCTTAAATCCATGCTTTTTAATGACCAAACATTTTATATAATATTGAGAGAAGAGATGACATCATTGCTAGGAACGCTATTGTATATTTTAAGAATCAAAATATTTATGGGGAAGTATTACAGATCGCCTATACCTAGAGAGAGCCGAATTGAGAGGATGGAGATCTTCGTATAAGTTTTTTAACGAGTGGGATCTGGTCCAGATTTCTCATTAAGAAATTTGGACAATTGGAAAAGCGAAACGTTTTATGCGACCAAGAATCCGAATATGAATAATAAATTTGCATTATTTATTAATAAGTCTACCTGACGGTCGTATGAAAAATTACTTCAGTTGACAGATGAAACTAGATTGATTTCGGTTTTCAAATGACAACGATTTAATAATACTGTAATGATTCCCATCCTGATTATTACCACGACTTGTATCAGGAATGTTCTCCAGAATGGCACCCTCGATTTTTTGTAAATAGATAATACTCTGAGTGGAAAATGGCATCAAGTGCTGGGCGAAACAGACCTTCCACAAGCTGTCCACTCCTGCGGAGAGGTCAGACGGATTGTGGAGTAAAGAAATCGCCGACCGGATCCGGATCCAATGATGAATTTTTCCAGGAGATGGGACCAGATATTCGAACTCGGATCCTCCATGATGGAAAACCGAAGCATTCCACGTGATCAGTTCGGCCAACCTGATACCACCAATTAATACTACCTAGATCAAAAGCGATTGAAGAGATCGAAAACTCCTGTGTAACAAAAATTTTATCACATGGAATTAATTTCCGGTTGCTACTAAAAAATTTAGTTGCATAAGCATGGACAATTGATTCCTCTCGCATATGGGATCCATAACAATCTAAACGGTTAGTTGAATTAAAAAAAATTGAAATAGTGTTGCCGGTTGAATAAACATCAGTTTTTCATCCGGAAGATCATTATAGTAATAGAATCAGAGATTTTTGGTTTTTAAGTAACTTTTCAATCGAAAATTAGTCAGAGGCCGCCTATACATGTCATATATCCAAGATTATATTACATGTATCGGCGGTCGATTAAAATAATAAGAAATATCGAAATAAAATTTCATTATGAATTATAGATTTTCAAATTATTTTATCTTCACTTAAATGAAGCAGCATTTTAATGAAAATTTCATTACATAGTATTAAAGTTAAAAAAAAATTAATAATCATTTCAAAAGGAACATGAATATCTTCGTATGCAATACGCTTGAAATACTGTATTTACTTTTAAAATAAATCACCATTTATGAAAGATTTTTGAAAATCCATTTGTACATCCATTATGAAAAATAAATCGCTTCTGAAATATATCACATGATTCATTTATTTCTTCAATAATTATAACCATATAACATTTCTTCTTTGCTTTTTATAAAAAGCTTTAATCACGGAATTAAAAATAATTTGTCAAGTATCCGATTGCAATAGAGTTAGCATTGTGAAATTTGTGCTAAAAAATTTCATTTGATAATAGAACTCGCATCAGTGTTTTTATCTGAAAAAACAGCTAAAGTGAGGTGAACGAATTAATGTGAGGCGAACTTTAATGGTAAAATATATCTACGGAATTTTATAAATTCCGTAGGTATATTTTACCATTAAAAGCGCATTCTCCACACTGCATGTTTAATACTGCAGATTCAACCATTTAAAAATGGCAGTTATCTAAATATCCGATACTTTATTACTACATATACAGTATTGTATCTTAGATTAACGAATTTTTATGGCATTGAAAAAGACCATAAAAGACTCATGCATATGTCATCAACCAACCTTGTAAAAATGACATGCATTAAACGAAGTTTACTTTAATAATTTTTGAATTACGGTATCTGATATTTAAATTGGAACGTTTTATTAATGTCACTTTCCAATTATTGCTGGTTACTAAATGGATCATACTAAGCCTAATCTAGTAATTGATGGAGTTTAAAGTCAACCGAGAAATACAATTAACTCACTCCATAGCTTCTAGTTAATATAAATGAAACGAGAGTTTAAATTACACAGTTTTATACTACAATGTGTTAAGAGAAATTTGAACGGCCACATCTATTATGGGAATGCCTCTAAATATTAATTTTCCTTAAAAATTTTTTTTAATAAGTTGCATTAAGACATTCAGATAATATGTATTTCAGTCACGCATCTTATTACAAAATAATCACCCGTTGCAACTTATTAAAAAAAATTTTTAAGACATTCAGATAATATGTATTTCAGTCACGCATCTTATTACAAAATAATCACCCGTTTTTCGAACATGACTGATTCTTTCCAGAATTGCTTGCTAGGGATATGTTGTTGCAAATGGAATTGGATCTTATATGAAAATTGTTTTATGGCAAATGTGTTTTCATTATATCCTATACCACTATTAAACCTGAATTCAGGTTTGAAGTACTGTATATTATTGAGTTAATCAAATTTAAAACCTTTTTAAAATTAAACGAAAAGCTTAATTTTTATTTTATTAATACTCATTTTATGTATTGCATAAATTCCATAAATGAATATTTTTATACTATTATAGCCTTATTACTATACAGTCTGTCTTTGTTTAATACTGCAGCTTCAGCCAATTAAAAATGACAGTTATCTAACTAATGACTTTTAAACTAATTACCAAAATTTCATGAAAATCTCGACGGAAGAGAGTAACCTCGATGTAGTCAGGGGTGGGCAATTATTTTCTGCCGCGGGCCGAATAATTTTTTTTTTAAGAGGAGTGGGAAAGGTCAAATAACAACAATAACTAAGTTACGAACAAAATTTACATACGAACTATGTTCGTAACTAAAGTCACGCGTGTATTTTATATATATATATATATTTTGGTAAGAATTGTATATTATTCCTTTCTTTTATTCTTTAGGCTTTGATTGTTGAAAATGTCATCAGTTTATCAAAGTTCATTGTTTGAGTCCTAACTAGATTATAAAATTGTTTTCGCTCACAAGATGACGATCAGAAAGTTGAATATTTATCATTTAATTTCAAAACTTGAATTATTTGTAGTTTATTATTTGTGTCATTAACGTGAAATCTAACACGTCTCGCAGAATAACCATTTTCAAAACTATGTATGCCTTAGAATATTTGATGAAGTTCTGTATAAATTATTGAATCATTGAATCTTTCTATTCTTCACTGCAACTATATGTTAGTTTGGAATTTTCATTTATTTAATGAAGGACAATATCAATATTCAAAGCGAAAATTTTAAAGTTCTGTATAAATTATTGAATCATTGAATCTTTCTATTGTTCACTGCAACTATATCTTAGTTTGGAATTTTCATTTATTTAATGAAGGACAATATCAATATTCAAAGCGAAAATTTTAACATTTTATTTCTTCCGATCTTCCACTCCCCAACGATCGTAATTTTGCTTTAAACTCTAAGCATGAACATAGTATTACGATCGTTGATAATTGCCACTATTTATTATTTTAAACAAAAAAACTGAACCTAAGGAAAATTTTCCTAATGGTGTTATAATTCGAGCATAAATGAATGCATGGATGATAACAGAATTGATGAAAGATTGATTAGAACATATTTGTGAGAAGAGACCCTGCGCTATTATTAAAAATAACGAAGTATGCTAGTATGAATTCCGGGGACATTTAAGTGATAACAAATAAAAGCAAAAACCATGAACTGGTAATAATATCAGCAGGTATGACTGGTCAACTCCAACCACTTGATGTGTTTGTTAACAAACTCTTTACATATGGAATGAGAACACAGTATGAAGCATAGTTAAATCGAGATGATCATCCTTAGACATCAAATGGTAAAATAAAACGAGCATCATCATCTATAATAGCTCAGTGAGTTTTGCATTCTTGGAAAGATATCACTGAAGAAATTTTCAAAAAAAAATTTGCATTACTAATGAATTAAATGGGACTCAAGATGATGTGCTCTGGTGCAGGTTTTGCATTCTTGGAAAGATATCACTGAAAAAATTTTCAAAAAAAAAATTTGCATTACTAATGAATTAAATGGGACTCAAGATGATGTGCTCTGGTGCAATAGTGACAGTGCGAATTCAAGTTCTGAACCCGAAGATGTCGGAAGTGATAGTATACCTGAAGAAGAATCTGAATAAATTAGGTAGCTTATTATGTATTAAGATAGCATATAAAAATTATTCAAATGATTCAGTTATATTTGTATGAAAAATAACATTTATTACAAAACGCACTTGATCCTTGGTTATTTTTCGAAATTGCCTCTAACTGAAAAATCTATAAAACTAGAAGTTTTGAACTAATTTATTTTTATACAATAGTGGAAAAAAGTATTGCATTAATTCCATAAACTACTTGTGGAACGGTAATGCAATAATTTTCGTTTAATTCTAATGATTTATAGATTAAATAGATTTCGTTTTTAAATTAATAACTTGCATGTTAGAAAAGAATGCATTAAATATAAAAATATTCTCAACAATGTTTCTATTTGATGATGAAATATAATGCACCTTCGATGTAGGCATCACT
Source organism: Olivierus martensii (assembly GCA_000484575.1). Lineage (NCBI taxonomy): Eukaryota > Metazoa > Arthropoda > Arachnida > Scorpiones > Buthidae > Olivierus > Olivierus martensii. The sequence goes on from AYEL01087030.1 coordinate 72,506, forward strand.
GCAATTTAGCGATTACTTGCAGGAAAGTTATTTCTTGATAACTTTTTTCCGGGAAAGAGATAAAAGAACTTGGCAAATATTGTTGTATATACAAAATTTTTTCATGAATTTGTAGTAAACTAATAATAAATGAAAAGTTTTATTAGTAAGAAATTTGTTTAGAAAAAAATTTAGGTATAACAATTAAAACTAATTTAAATAAATTTTTATTTTATATTTAA
>AYEL01087032.1:0-58136 GCA_000484575.1 Olivierus martensii
GATGAAGATGTTGTTTATACGATTTTCCAAAAATTAATTGCTGATCTTTCGAAATTTATATAATGATGCAGAATTTCTGTTCTCGATATAAGTTATAAAATTATGCGATACGTAACTTCATTACAACTTAAAACTTATTCTGATTGGGAGAAAATCAAATACTGTGTTCAAGCATTTGGAAGAATATCAGATTCAAGGAATGAAAGGATATTCATTCCTATATCACGTGAGCTATAAGATGTTGAGTTGCAAACACAAGACAGTCAGGACAAATTTCTACATCCTTCAGTCGTCTGGTAATCTGTTGTCCATATGAGACAGAGAAATATATGAGATGATTTCAAAATCCCACTGTAGTTTGGAAATTAAATAAATTAAAAATTATAAACGGACAGATAACGATAAAAATAAAAATTTATAAAGCGAATATTGTATTTTATAAAGATACAAGGGAATTTTATAATTATTGCACTAATTTCATTGTTGCATAAATTTAAGTACGCATTAAAGCATATATAAAAACTAAAGGATTTTTTGATTGATTGAATTAATATAATGTTGTACATTTAATGATGTGTATTTAATGATATAGTTTGCCTTAGATGATTATTTAATTAAAGTTTAGTTTATTTGTGTTTTTTTTTTCGTTTGTAATGAGTGACTGGAAAATTGACAAAGTTTGTCAATAGTCATTTCATTGTGAATGTACCGTATGTAATTTATTGTAAATAAACTTATGTCTGTGTTTATGTCTATTGATTTGTAAATGAAAATCAAACAAAGAATTTAAGGAGTTTCGTGAGTTTATCGGCAACCAAACAAAATTCTATTCAACTGCATAACGAGAGAAAAATATTTTCTCTACATTTACTTAGACGAAAAGTTGGCGTAAAACCGGATAGGCGAGTCAAACTGGGTACCATTGTATCTCCATGATCACTGCTTTAATTTAGTAGCAAATTCACAAATTACCTTTAAACTACGATTGTGCCAATAAAAATTAATTGGTGACGACTGTGCATGCTTGTTGCTTTATTAAAATGAGTTTTTTGCCGAAATATTTAAATTTTGTCATTAACATACACCACTGGGTTGATACATATACGAATAATCATTGTCAATAAATATACCACAGTATTCATTAACTTTTAAGAAATACATCTCATTGACCATTATTAAGGATAAATAGCTTATAGTTAAGTGTTGGATTTAAAATATTAACAGCTTTTGCTGATCAATTTGTCAATCTTTTAAAATCCAATCAAATACTCTAGTTTCAAAATTCCCTTCATCAATAAAAACATTGAGAAATTTGCAAAATTAATTCAATAATAATTTAAAATAGATTATTTTCTAAACATCAAGATATTAAAGAATATATTAACATATTTTTTATCACCTAGACACTGTTACACAAATAACTGTTTTTAAATATCCTCATAAACAATATAAAATTTTGGACTTTTATTTGCATATAATAGAAATAATCATTTAATATTTTAAGAATATGCTATATATCATATGATGATTGAAAATTCTTGATTAGCTTCTTATTGTGGATTAATAGAAAAAAAAATTTGATACAGCTTTAGTTACTGCCATCTTTTAATTATAAAATGATCTATAAAAATTATAGAATAATTGATATTATTGTATAGTTTTTATAAACCAGATATTACAGTGAAACCTGTTAAAATGACCACCTTGGTACAGCAACCACCTGATTAAAGGAACCAAAATTCAAAAGTTCGTTTGTTTCCCAAAGGATGTAATGCTATTTTTGTTCCATATAGTGACCACCTGTCTAATGGATATATTGACCACTCAGTTAATTTTAAGAAATTTTAACCTGCTAAAGTGACCAAGAAGATTAATTTCAGGTGTAATTACTGTAATTTCCTTAGAATTTTTTCCATTAAATAAAATTCTAAGGATTAGTATTCCATTAAAATTTTTCTGTAATAATAAAATAGTCTTTTAAGCCGGTATATTAAAAAGTAAATATTATAATGTACTTTATACAATATTTTAAGTTTGATTATATTATATTCACATATATAAGTTAGTATTAATTGTAATACAACATATACTTGCTAAAAGACTTTTCTTGTCAGAGGGTGATATGTGCTATATGTTGTCATTATCACTTGACTGCAAATTGACAATTTTAATTAATATAAATTTGCAGTTTGGATTAATCTATTCATTATCCTGTATAGTGACCACCTGTGAAAAGTGATCAGTCAGATTGGTCCAAAGGGTGATCACTAACAGGTTTTACTGTGTATACAGTATAAATAATTATTAGATATAGTTTATAGAAAAGAAAATTAGTGATCAAAAATTAGATTTATACATCTTTTTTCTTGGTTCTTATTGTATTTAGTTGTAAATCAAACTATATTATATACTAATCTGATTTTCATGAAAAATGATTATTAGAGAAATCAAAACTTGAAATATTAATAAATGATTTCAACTACTTTAAATGAAATGCCAGAGATTCAGTAAATGTTTTTATGATAATGATGATGCACAATTATAAAAGAATATTTATAACAAATAGTGCAATATATTAATAATAAACAGAACAAAATTATATATAATTCTAATAAATAATTTATATTAAATAAACATAAGATTATTAATAAAAAACCAACAGAAAAAACAAATGATGGCTTTCTCATTGAACAGTATGTTTTCGAACCATTAAATTCAGAATTATCTATATTACATTAATATATCAATTTAATTACCAAAACATCATTATATTTCTTCGTATAAATTTAAAAGAAATAAGACAGATCAATCTGACTACCTTAAAAAATCAAGAAATAAATTTTTTATAATCTTTCAGTATAAATAGTTTTCTGTCTACATTGGAGATCTAATTTAACTGTGTCATGTGGGAATGATAGTACAATCTTATAAAAATTTATAATTACATGATAGAATATCATTAAAGATGAACTATTTTACATCAGATTTTTTATAGACTTGAAAAATAGGATTCCTAAAGAAATGCTATGATGAATGTTTTGTAAAATAGTTCATCTCTAATGATATTCTATCAGATTTTTTATAGACTTGAAAAATAGGATTCCTAAAGAAATGCTATGATGAATGTTTAGATACCGAAGCATTAAAAAAATATGTATAGATAGTCCTTGATTTATGGTACTAGCATACAACAATGGGGATTTGAAACTAAACCCCATGTTGTAAAGTCAGAATGATCAGAAGTTGAAAATACCCAAAATTCTCACTTCAAATGTTTACTAAGATACTTTACTTTAGCTTAGTAAATAAAGAACACAAAACAAAAGGTTTTGTTATTTCCTATCATTGGGACAGGGATTCAAATCCATTGAATTGCATTAACCAGTCACAGAATTAACAGATTTTGTTACTGTCATAAATATGAGTGGTCATAAGTCAAGGATCATCTGTATTCATTGACAGCAGTAGATTGCTATGAATGCAAGTTCAAATTTTCCTTTTGAAGAAAAGATTCATCAAAGTTTCATTTTGGAGTCTTATTGGTTGGGATCATAGATATGACAATATAAGACTGGGTATTATTTTTGCTGACAAAATAGTCCTAATGTACTAATCAAAAGTGAATATAAATTTGAGTCTCACTTCTTATTTTGGAAAAGTCTTAAGATTAACAGAAAGAATATATATTAAGTGTAACTTTAGTAAGGAAAAATGATGAGAACTCTTATCAGCTTAGAGAATATTAAATTCAGAATAAAATTCATTTTAAATATCAGATCTGATTTAGATTAACAGTGCAATTGAAATGAAGATTTCAAATAGGATAAGTTTTTTACTTATGCAGTTCTCCATATATTCTGTAATACATCAATTAGATTAAAAAGTAAAATTTTGTATTCTGTAAGAAAAATTGAAAAATAATGAACACTAGAATGAAGAATGATTCTAAATAGTTTGAATAAGATTTGTTGCTATTTTTATTGCAATTAGTGACAAAATACCTAATTTTGATTAATTGCTTAATATTTTTAGCATTAAATATTTAAAGTAATAAATTTACTTTAATATATTTTCTACACTAATAATATTTATTTTCTACACTAGTGATATGTAAGTAATAGAAAATGTATTAATTTTTCTTGCATTATTTGCTTATACAGTTTATTATTGGAAGCTTATATCATAAAATTCTTATTATTCAACTAAATATTTTACAAATTTGTACATTTCTGTGTTTGAACAATTTGAATAGTGGATTTATATGTGGCAATGTTGTATATTTATTAAAAGACAGCATAGAGAGATTGCAATTTAAACTACAATCTCTATATGCTGCCTTTTTAAGTTATGGTTTTAAAACCATAAATTTTCCTTAATGAAAATAAATGTAAAAAAATATTAAGTTTTGATGAAATGAGATTTATCTTCCTGTCAAACAATTGTGATGATAATGTTCATATTCCGGATTTCCCAAATCATCATGAATTAATGTTAAAATTGCAATAGTCATTAAAATTTATCTAATTTTAAAATTTTTAAAATAAATGAACCATTTTTATTATCATCTTCAGGACATATAAGCTAATAATTATGATATTTTATTTGATAATTTCATTTTACCATAAATCTCAATTGAGAATATTTCATAATACAGTAAACATTGCTGAATGCAGGGGTTGGTTAATTAATACATTGCACGCATGGCAAAATCATGTTCTGCAAACTTAGCTTTCTGTGGAAAAATGTGTTAGGTATAGTTCAAATTAAGAATGTATGTATAATTTAAACAAACCTAAATATTGTTGTAATTGAAGGGGAAAATGAAACAAATGTTAATTGAATGGATTTTTATTACTGCTTAATAAGTATGTACATGATACAATTATTTTTTTAAAAAGCTGGTGATTTTTGCTTGGGACAATGTCTGATGCAATGTTTTAAAAAGTTTTTCAGTAAGGAGCACAGAGTTTTTCAGTGCCTCTCATAAAGTGTTCTTATGCTTGATTCATTTATAACTTGTTCTCTTGCAAGCAATGAAACATGTAGCATTTTTCAACTTATCTAAAATTTCAATTTTCTGAGATAATGTCAAAACTTTGTAAAATATTATTAGTGTAGAAAATATATTAATTTTCTACACTAGTGATATGTAAGTAATAGAAAATGTATTAATTTTTCTTGCATTATTTTGTATACTTTAGTATATAAGTATATAAGCGAAAGTATATGAAATTTTTCTAGTAATTTATTTCAATTTAATTTCAGTATCGCGTATATATTTATTGATTGTAAGTTTTGTTATTATGAAACGATTGCCGTTAACAATCACATTAAATTTCATGATTCATTATGGTTTCCGATTTAAATTATCTTAAAAATTCGGAGTGGTCTATCGGATCTTCCTGATTTCAATACGATTATCATCAGGAGATTCGATCAGATACTAAGTTTCAATAATTAATGTTAACAGAATTATATTTGATATGCAATTTACACTTTGTTATTGTTAGCAGCTCTAATGCATCTTTACATTTACTATCAGTACTTTCACTTGAGTAAATATTACTAGAACTAATAAATTACTAATATCAATAGATGGAGTATGCTGTAAACGATTGAAATCAGGTAGAATAATAAAATATGAAAGATTATTCCTATCACTGAGTCAATGATATAAATTGAATATTAACTGCAATATCCATCAGGTTAATTATAATAGAAGCAAAAATCTAAGCATGATATTTATACAAGCGCTACTTTATTCAAATATACTAGCCCTTTAAAAACCAAACTGCTACCACATGACTCTCTTACAAAGAAATTCCACAATGCCTCTATACTGTACACGATACACTAAAAAGTATAAAATTTCTTTATTAATTTACACTTTTATTGAAAGTCATCATGTTGAAAATGGTTAGAAACCAAAATGCTACTTCATGACTCTCTTACAAAGAAATTCTATAATGCCACTACATTGTACACGATACACTAAAAAGTATAAAAATTTCTTTATTAATTTACACTTTTATTGAAAGTCATCATGTTGAAAATGGTTAGAAAATGTTCGTTATGGGAAATGCAATCTGAATTTTAAGATCCTATAGTTTAATACTGAAATCCAGGCTTATTCCTATACTAAATATTTTTATTTTGTCTATAAATTCAAAATTAGATTTTTTTTTAAGAAACGTTAAATAATAAAATATCCGTTTACAATAATTGCTTATTTGAAAATAAAAAGCTTTTTATTCGTTATACATTAAGCAGTTTTAAATTAGTAGAAACAGATGATTATTATTTAAATTTCAATCAATGAATAACTTATTAGATTACAATATTAATAAGTTTTAACTATTGTTAAACAAAAACACAAATTTGTTAATAAATAATATAATATAATAACTTTAAAAGTTCATAACTTATTCCTGATCGCGTAACTCCATGCGTTTTTTTTTTAAGCTGTAAATTCACAGAAGGTTACTTAAAAACCGGGAATGTGTCATGAATTTTCAATGCTCTACTTCATTTTTACGAAATAGTTTATATGTTTAAGAAAAATCAATGTACGTTTTGCCTATAGTTACCATAACCTATAAAAAGGTAATTAGAATAGAAAATTTTGCAGCTCTTCCATGATAACCTTGTGCATTGCAGTGCAAATATATTGAAATCTCTCAACATGAGATAATTCATATTCAGGCCCAAACAGTTATTTGTTATTTTAGAACTCGAGATTATGAGGTATTCGAAGAAAATGCATGTTATAAACGATAACACACCTGAGATAATCCCAGCATTATGGTTTATCACCGCTAATACATTAATTTAGGACGCTTAGACATATTGTTGGCGCGTAATAATTAATCTTACAATAAATTTGCACGATGATAATGAAACTTTTTACATCATCAATGTTTAATATGGATTTATTAAAGCTTTTGTTTATGAAAATTTATTTTTTATTTCTAAATTTATATTCATCATTCACTTTTTTTATTATTAACAATTTGGAATTTTAAACAAATTAGCAAATTCTGGTGAAGCGTGATAAAATATTTTTCCCTCATAAGTAATCTCAACTCAAATTTCATATTTATCTATCCATAAATACTTAAAAATAATAGATGAATGACTTAAAAGATCTATCCTAACAGATGAAATTTATAATGCTTACAAATTTCTGGATATGCATAAAATGGAGAAATTTCATTACACTTTCGTAAATTTCTGTGAAATTCTGTACCAGTTAGTATGGAAACGAATAAGGTTGAAACATTTTAAAGGTATATCTAGGCTAAACATAAATCCATAACTAAAATCTGGGTTTATTGTAATAACCTGTGGATGGTCGAGGAATAGTTGACATCAAGTTGTATGATCAACAAAATTTCTTCTTTCTAACACAGGTGATTAGGCTAAACTGATAGTGGAAACTTTGAGAAACGTGGCTTTAATGATTAAATATATATATTTTTTATAATTTCGAGAATTGGTGTGCTCAACATCACGTACTTTTTGCCACATTTATAACTTTTGAATAATCGGCGAAAATAGCCCGGTCGAAGTGTAGCTCGCAGATATATTTTTAATATGATGTAATAATATTAGATATATGCATTTTTAGTATAATATATGTATTATTATGACCTGTCGGATGTAATCATGCCACAGACGTGTTGCATCATCGTGACAGCTATCTTGCTTAAAATTAGATCAAATGATATGGATTTAAACTGGTTAAAAATAAATGAAAGTATGGAGTGTAGAACATTTTAATTCTTTCTGGAATTGCTTGTTCATTTATGTTGCATTAGGAAATCAAATAGTTTTATATGACCAATTTTAAAATCAATCGATCCAGCATAGTTGTCGAGATGAATATAAGTCATCGTAGCATCTATGCTGGATAAATCTAATATACAAAAATTACAAAGATATATAAAATATTAATTAATTAATGTTAATATAGAATTAAAACAATTAATAAAATCTTCAATGTCGTCTATTAATTAATCCCTATATTTGACAACTGAATCGGAAGTTATTATTGAATCTATGGGAGAGTCGAAGTTCACTTATATCACTACTCTGATGATACAGTCCACTAAATTATTCGCGATTTACAATATATTATCATAAAATAAAGACAATTTTGACAAATAATCTATAAGATTCGAATAAAATTACGATACTAACATGATTTTAACATATAGTAAATTATTTGCGGTTGTATAGTATAAACGATGATCAGAAGGGTAATGATATTCTAACATTTCAGTTGGTTTTAACTGAATTCTAAACTGACGGAGGAATTCTAAACTGTATTTTAAATCGCCTCACATACAGGCTTTGCCTAATTGTAAGGCGATCAGGTATTCGTACGCACGAAGATACCTGAGATGATAAGTTGTGATCAGGTACAAATTTTACATCATAACTTACAGAAGAAGTAATGAAAATTATCGGGACAAAATTAAGAGTTTCGACGCCAGGACATTCTTAGAGTAATGGGACGGTAGTTATTTTAAAAATATGCTTTCTCATGCTAAAATTTGGATAAAACAAGTAGTATTCATATTATGGACGTACAGGGAAGTTCCTAATGAAATTACGGGATTAACTCCTTTTGAATTATTATATGGTCATAGTCCAACAGGATATCTCTCGATTTTAAAGAATTAATGGAATGGGATGACATCGCCTTATGATAGTTTAAATACTGATATAGAAGAGTGTTTAAGAAGACTTATTCATCGGTAAAAAAAAAAATCCGAGCAACAAGATATAACACTACTCTTTTGGGGCGCACTTATGCCATTTTCCCATGGCATAAGTGCAGAGGAATTTAGCATACAACCCTCTGATGCTTGCTTAACAAGAATCTCGCGACTGTATTTAATATACAAAAGTCGATGACAACAACAGATAAGTTGGCTCTCCTGTATGCAATGGCATTCAAGTGTCCTATAATAGTAGTACATAGTTACCAAATCTCATATAAATACATTAATTGTTAGCGGAGGAATATATAATTAGACATTCATGACAGTGCTCTTATTGTATAATACTTCCTTCTCAGAAGGTTGACGCTTGTCTCATACTTACTAGAGTAATTTAATTAATAACTTGAAGATAAACTTCAATTAATTTATAATAAAATGTAAGAATAATAATGTCTAATATTTAGTATATTTGAATTATTTGAGTGGTGATCGGAATTATTTTTCCGCATTATGCATTTATGAGGATAATTCCGCATTATATTCGGAACTATTCTCATAAATTCTAAATTTCAAATATTTTAAATTTATGAGAATAGTTCCGAATGAAAAATTCTATTATTATTTACATATTTCTAATGCCAACTACATATTTATACAATACAAACTTGTTTCCTGAAGAACAATACGAATAGATTTGAAAAATATTTCTCATATAAAATCTGCTATTTGTATTATAAACATAGCAAAATTGAGAAGAATTTACGTTGGGATACTCTGTATATTTCAAATTAATACCGGTATTAACTTCAATTTTAGTTTCAGTATTTACATTTAATTAGTTTCTCCCCACTTATTTGTAAAACGTCTTTTATGTATATGTGAGGAGGTTAACTCTGACCAGTCCTGCTTTATTTTATTATGCACTTTTATTATTTATCGTTATTTTCGTTATTATCTAACATATTATATTTTAGTTTAAGAGTTGATTTACTTTCACACACGTGAAAGTAGCAATCACGTGTTACGGAATCGGACCTGTCCTCCGGAAGCGCTGTCCCGGGTAATGACGTCATCATCTACTCTAAGTAATTTTACCACTGATCCGATATGTGAATGTAAGAATGATCCGTATCGATGTTTTGTTCGCTATACAAATTAATTGTAAAGAGGATGACTTGAATGAATAACTCTGTAAGCTAATAAATTTAAACTTGTTATGTGTATTTATGTAAATGAAGTAACACGGGACTGTAAGTCGCCCGATATAAAAACGGAATCAACCAACGACACAAAGAGGCAAAGCGCTTATAAGGTAAGCGTTTCAACTTCTATGGAATACTGGGTGTCGCCCGATATAAAAACGGAATCAACCAGCGACACAAAGAGGCAAAGCGCTTATAAGGTAAGCGTTTCAACTTCTATGGAATACTGGGTAGCATTCATTTTGTTTTACTTCCCACGTTCTCCGTCTCCATCGTTAGCAATCACGTGATATGGAATCGGAACCATCCTCCGGAAGAGCTGTCCTGGGTAATGACGTCATCATCTAATCTAATTGAATTTACCACTGGTCCAATATGCGAATGTAAGAATGATCCGTATCGAAGTTTTGTTCGGTATATAAATTAATTGTAAAGAGAATGACATGAATGAATTACTCTGTAAGCTAATAACTTTAAACTTGTTACGTATAAGTATGTAAATGAAGCTACACGGGACTGTACATCACTCAGATATAAAAAGCTGACAAACTCAACGAAAAGACGAGGTGTTGTTTGATAACGAGAGGTGTTGTCTTAACGTAAAATTGCCGAAAGTGACAGTTCAGTTTCTTGTAAAGATCAACGATTGTTTGAAATTTGTATTGGAGGTGGAGGTAGTAGACTTTAAGTAGTATTTAAGGTTCTTGTTTTTTGTGAATAATTGATTGTTAGTATTTGAGTTAGATTAAACAAATTTTGTTGACTGGTTACTTGCTGCTTTATTATTGTTTCAATAAAGCATTTATTAACACTTTTGTAAGTGTTTTTGAGTCTAATAAATTTTATATTTCTTATTATCTAACTTGTTTGAGAAGTTCTTCAATTGATTAGTATAAGTTCTAACTTTGTTTTTTTGTCATTTTCAATCTAACACTTATTCGTTATTTCTAGTTGTAAGTTTCCGGTTTTGTTTTGCCAGTTAGACGTTAGTTGTTGTTAGATCATGTTGAATTTAATTAGATTTAAGTTAGAACTTAGAAAAAAGACCTGAGTTTCAGGTAGAACTCTGGAATTTGCAGAGTTGCTAACCGTTAGGCCTAATAGTATTGCATTCATTCAAATTCGCGACTCTGCAATACTTTTTAATTTAGAGAATATTTTATAATGATTTTATAGTACAATTGTATCAAAGAGTGCTTATATCATTTTATAATAGAGTATCAAATACAATATCTAGTTTGGATAAAAATATTAAAAGTATGCATAGATTTTTTTTATAAATATTTTCAAAAGATTTTTTTTTTTAAATCTAACTTATTATAATTTGTATAAAAAATCTCTTTTTAATTTATGTAATTATAAATATGGAAAGTATGTAACAAATATAAAATAAAATTTTTAATAGGAAACCAGTATTCATCATTTGAATAATTAGAATTAAATTAGCTTTGAAATAAGAAAAAAACTCAGATTTTTTAAAACTATCAACAATTTGAATGTAATTTAGTATTATAAATATTTTCATAAAAATAAATTTTGCTTTCAGATTCAACTAAATTTAATAGTTTTAATCTGAAAATGTTAAGATTTTTAAACTTAAAATATAAATACTCACAATTTTAACAGAGCATTGTGCACATCCATTATCAGCAAGTTCATCTTCAAATAAATGAATAACATCATAAAACATAATTTTTTCTTTAACTTTCAATTTTTCTACATCAATTCTTTCTGATGTTTCTGATATCTAGAAAATATAAATTGTATTTCATTAATGAATACATATTTTATACTTTTATATTTATGATTTAATTATTAACAACAGAATATTTATTATTAATTTTTTTATTATTATAAATATATATCTGTGAATATTAATTTCATATAAATATATTTTCTTATATGAATTATGTTTGAATTTTTGGAAAAGAATAGACAGAATAGAAACCTGGTATCTCAGATGGAAAACCCAGGATACAACTTGGTCTCTCATTAATAATTTAGCACGCAGCCATTCAACTAACCAATATTTTATTTCATCACAATCTGTTTAGTGAATATATTTATAAACACTCATCCATTTTGTCCTATCAGAAACATTCATGAGAAATCATGATAGCCACCATCTGTGTATACACTATACTAATTAGAGCCATACTTATACACAGGTGTCAATCTGAGGCCCCACAGATATAGAGGGTCCAAAAAATTAAATTTGACAAAAGTTTTTAAAAAAACTTACATATTTTACTTCAAAAAAATTACAATAATGAATATCAAGATCAAATTAAGATATATGAGCAGATTATATAAATAAAATCAAAATTTTTACCTTCATTGAGCTCAAACTAACAATATGCCATGACTCATAATCAATGCTGTAATTCAAAATAACTAATAACTAGTTCAATCTATTTTTCCAAAAAAGAAACTTAGCTACACACTAATCAAACAGTAATGCTTAAAATAGGCAATATGCTATTATAATGCTATCTTAGTACAAATTTTCAATGTTTAAATGCTTATGAGAAGTTGAGAAAGAAAGAAATCATGATTTCCATTGAAACAAACTATTTTCAAATAATCATATATGATTTTCAATGACACACTAATAATAACCCCTATAATAATTTTTGCTTTCATTTCAGTTATACTGTAAAACATTTAGCAAACTGATAAGAATTTGCATTATAATTTTTTATTTCTTGTTTCCACAACAAGCAATTTGGCAAACTCAACAAAATTTTAACACACTAGTTCAGGCATACTGATGTGAACCAGCTAAATAACAGCATTGCTAGTAGAACTGAAATAGGCAAATCTTGTTATTATTGCAATTATGTTCCAGACCACCACTGTAAAGTGAATTTCACTATAAAGCAAATCACAGTATTTTTTTCATTTGCTAATGCATATAAAAGTTTAAAAATATATTTACATTATTATTTGTTAAGTACACAATAGCTCTGATTAAAGGCCCTAAACTTGTATGCCTTGGACCTTGAGAAGAGTAAGAATAGCACTGATGATGATAAAGATTTTACCTCATGAAATTGTGTGTTTATGTATTACACACAAGCCCACAAATCCTTCACTTTAGTAAATATAAAATTCATAATAGATTTACTTTAGAGAACACAAGCATAACTCATAATATAATAGGTTATGTTTCAAATCATAGTTATAAAGCAAATTTTGTGTTAAAGTGAATCACAACCTTTTTTTAAATGCCAATACATATAAAAACCTGAAAACATATTTATATCATCATTTATTAAGGGTACAATAGTGCTAGGTCTAAAAACAGATTGAACATAGATAATAAAATGGCACTTATCAACTCACTCAATTGAATTTGGAGTCATCTGATGTGTGCATAACTGCCATAAACCAACTTAAGAACAAGATAAGTGTCAAAAATAATAAGCAAGAATATAATTAAAAAGCATCTTAAAGTAGGGTATGCCTATATGAATTTTGAAATCTCATATACTGAAAAAATGAATTTGTAAATATTGTACTGTCTTTTATTAAAATAATATGTTTAATAAATTATAACATTTATTTTTATTTTAAATTTCAATGAGAATATCAAATTCTATGAATTACAATAGATTACATTATAAAATAATGCATATATAGTACAACCAGAATTTGATTTTCCAAGTTTCAGACTAACTGGGATTAATTCACAATCTGGAAATGACGTTTAAGTATTGATACTTTAATTTAGTTTCACTATCTGAAAGATTTTTAAATGCCCAAATTAATTTCTTTATTATATCTTAAATAATTGGCAATAAAAATTATAGAGTCAAAAATTAAAATTACAAGTATTGAAATAATTTCTTGCTGTAAATAAATGAATTTCTTTTTTTAATAAATAATAGAACATTTAAATACATGTATGAATGCAATTTATTTATTTTTTAATAATATTGTTCATTTTCAATATTTTTCAGATTAATAGATGATTATCTGGAATCAGGAAATACTCCTGATTTACTGTGGTAGTTGGGAAATGAATTATTCCAGATAATCATCTATTAATCTGAAAAATACTCAAAAATATTGGAATTATAAACATTATTATTAAAAAATAAATAAATTGCATTCATACATATGTTTAAATGTTCTATTATTTATTTAAAAAAAAAAAAGAAATTGATTTATTTAAGCAAGAAATTATTTCAATGCTTGTAATTTTAATTTTTGTACTGTATACTGCATATCTATAATATATATATTAAAGACATACAATAGAATTTTACTTTGTTATGTGTAGAAAATTTTTTTATTTTATATAACAATTAATTGTTAGTTCATTATTAAACTGTATTGTTATAAAATCTGAATTAACCTATGTATTATTTCAAACCAGATATTATTACATAAATTTTCAATTACCAAAATTTGATAGTAAAATTTAAAAATAAAAAAGCACTTACTATCAATGACTTTCCATCAGATAATAATGTTCCTTTATATTCTGTAGTAAAAGTCCAATCAAATGGCTTGATAACATCTTTGGCATATTTGCATTCACTTCTAAAAATATTAAATAAATACATTAAAAAAACAAGATAAAATAACATAATATTTATATAAGTAACTATCAAAGGCTCTGACATTGTTGGACATTTCTCATTTGAGTAAAAATGTCATTTTTTTTTCTTGTAAATGCAAACTATATACTATTAGAGAAATATTAAGTGCTAAGATTGGAGCCAGATTCCATTAAGCTTAATATCCTCTTTTATCCAATCCTACTTGAAAATATATTATAATTTGATATTAAAAAATAATTTTTAATCCTATCTGTCTAAAAATTATTGATGATAGAATCAATTATGCATTTCTCCAATATTTTCTTTATCACCCAATAATGAATATTTTTGTTTGATTTTTCTTTAACACAGATAATTCTCTAATGAAATGAAAAAAAATGATAAGAAATATACAGTCTTCAGATAAAAATGCTCATTTTAGTAAAATTTAAATGGCTGATTCATAACTTTATATTGTAGTTTTGTTTCTCTAAAAAGCAATCTAAAGAAAAAATATTTTTGAAGCCAACCCAAAAAACTCTTTAAACTGATATGTCACTTTATATTGTATGGAAAAATGGAAAAAAGAACAATTGGGATTAAAGTATTATGATATGAAAAATATTAATATAAAGATGAGATGCAGTTATCCTGATGCTGATATATATACTAATTTTGATATAAAATATCAAAATCAGTTTATATATCAGCATCAGGATAACTGCAAAAATTGATATTTTATATCAAAATCAGTGAAAATATATATATATTTTCACTGATATTACACATATATATATGTGTAATATCACACATATATTTACACACACACATATATATATATATATATGTGTGTGTAAATATATGTTCACTGATATTACACATATATATATGTGTGTGATATTACACATATATTTACACACATATATATATATATATATATGTGTGTGTGTGTGTGTGTGTGTGTGTGTTGTGTGTGTGTGTGCGTGTGCGTGTGCGCTTGTTTTAGATCAAAAAAGTGTAGGTAGTTCTCAATTTATGAATTTCTGGATTTAAGAGTTTTTTTCAAATATGAAGTATCAAAAAACAAAAATATGAACATTAATTGTAATAAATAAATGCTAAACAATCATAAAAAGACATTTAAACCTAAATATATAGCTATTCAATACAGTGCAATTAGTTTTGTAGCAGAAACTCTGCCATTTGCTTCAAAATCAGAAAATTCAAAATGATAGCCAAGAAGTGAAAGTAACACACCCTCTAATTTTATTGGCATATTATGTAAATAGCTTCTGTTCCTGGATTGTGTCTGCATTAAAATGCAGTTCATTAATATTAAAGCTCATCTTCCTATTTATCAATAATAATGATGAATAAAAATTTTTTAACATTAATATAGCATAAATAATTTTTTATTATTAAAATTTGCTTAATTTTAAAGGTTATATTTCATTTATTTAGATAAATAAATTATTATTTAATCATAAACTTTGATTTTATTTGACCTTCACTTAATTTTGTCATGGTCAAAATTTTCTTGCCCAGAACAGAATTCCAAGTTTCAACATTATGTCTACAGGAAATTAATTCTTGGTTTATGAGTTCTTACTTAATGAGCTCACTCCAGGAATGAGTTAGCTCTTAAAGGCAGAAACTAATTGTATAAAAAAACAGTTTCTATAGCAAATATTTAAAAAAAAATTAAGCAGTTAAGAGATATTAATCATTTCTTTTCAAAAGTTAAACTATAAACACAGTTCAAGAATTTTTATATTTATATTATTAGAATTATTCTCCCTCCCTTTCAACATCAAATTTGGAAATTTTGTGGACAATACCAACAAAAGGCAATCTTTAATATGTTAGTATTATTAACATTAAAATATTTTTCTTAAGATTTTCATGTAACAAGGAGAGGGCGCGGTCTGGGAAATGAACTTTGGAATCAAACTCGATAATGTGTTAATATGATAAAATATTAGCATGCACTATTCAGCCAATTCCGAAAAAAATGGATTCAAAGTTTTCATAGATGTTATATATAATAAAAATGTGAGAGCACGTCAGAATGCAGAGTCGGTAGTGTGCTGTCCGTCAGTGCTGACTTCCGGTATGAGCCACGGATTTGATGCGCGGTCTGCAAATATTTTTTTTTTTCGTTACAATTATTATTTTATACAATTTATTTTTAAAAATATTTACACAAAGAAATATTTTATCTCATAATTTTTCATTAATTTGTTATTCAAGAGGGTCTTTAAACATTAAGTTTTTTCTCAGAAAAATTTTAATCTGTGTTTTTAATTATCTACAACATTTCACATATATGTGCATATTTTTACTGCTACTTGTTTGGTGTATTTGTGTGGTATTTTCCATTAACAAGTAAACGTTATGTAGGTTATAGAGTATAAAATTGTTTTCAAGCAAACTACCAATAATTAAACATCATAATATTTACAATTAATTCTATTCTATATATGTAAACTTTAATTATATACAGGAACCAGAATGATATTTTTCAAAAAAACTTAAGGTTTAAAGACCTCTCGAATAACAAATTAATGAAAAATTATGAGATAAAATATTTCTTTATGTAAATATTTTTATAACTAAAATGTATAAAATAATAATTGTAACAAAAAAAAATATTCGCAGACTGCGCATCAAACCGGCGACCCATACCGGAAGGCAGCACCAATGGACAGCGCGCTACCGACTTGGCTACTCGGTGTTCTGACATGTTCTCACATTTTTTATTATATATAACAGCTGTGAAAACTTTGAATCCATTTTTTTCGGAATTGGCTGAATAGGCTGCACTAATATTTTATCATATTAAGACATGAAGGGTAAACTACCAACACACATAAAGTTTGATTCCAAAGTTCATTTCCCAGACCGCACCTTCTCCTTGTAAGTATTTATCAATTTTATGATTTTTATAATATTCAAATTAGAATTAGCATGAGATTTTTAACCAGAAAGATATATAAAACTGGTAAAACACAGATAATTCAGTTTCTCTCTCAAATATATATCTAATAGAATAATGATATCATAATTTTACTTTGTACTTATGAATTGACAAAATTAAGTAAATAGTTTTATTCAATATTTTATTAAATCAAGCTATATCTATGGTTTGAAATGTTATGAATATTTAGCATTTATTTATTGCAATTAATGTTCATATTTTCAATTTTGTGATACTTTTTACTTGAAAATGGAACTGGTAAACTTGAAGAATCAAAGCAGGAACTCAAACTGAGAACTATCTGTACACTGACGGAAAAAAAAATCCCAACACCAAGAAAAAATTATTGTAGAGTAATGAAATTTGGACAATGCATTTGTGTAGTTAACATGTTTAATTGATTAAATTTTCAAGATCACAGGTTAATTTAAGCTCAAGAAAATGCATTTCAAATGTGAAATGCTGTTGCATTAATAGCCGGTGTAACCTCCAGAATTTTGAATGCAAGCCTGCAAACGTGCATGCATTGTGTCATACAGGTGCCGAATGTCACTTTGTGGTATGGAGTTCCATGCTTGTTGTACTTGTTCTGTCAATACTGGGACGGTCTGTGCTGGCTGTGGATGATGCTGGAGTTGTCGTCCAATGATATCCCATACGTGCTCAATTGGAGACAGATCTGGTGATCTCGCAGGCCAAGGTAACATGTCGACACTCTGTAGAGCACGTTGCGTTACAACAGCGGTATGAGGGCGAGCGTTATCCTGTTGGAAAATTCCCCCTTGAATGCTGTTCATGAATGGCAGCACTACAGGTTGAATTACCAGACTGACGTACAAATTTGCAGTCAGTGTGTTTGGGATAACCACAAGAGTGCTCCTGCTGTCATAGGAAATTGCTCCCCAGACCATGACTCCAGGTGTAGGTCCAGTGTGTCTAGGCCGTAGACAGTTTGGTTGCAGGCGTTCCCCTGGCCTCCTTCTGACCAACACACGGCTATCACTGGCACAAAGGCAGAACCTGCTTTCATCAGAAAACACAACAGATCTCCACTCCGTCCTCCAATGAGCTCTGGTTTGACACCACTGGAGTCGCAAACGGCAATGGCTTGGAGTCAGTGGAATGCACGCTACAGGGCGCCTAGCTCGGAGCTGTCCTTCAAGTAACCGATTTCTAACAGTTCGTTGTGTCACTTTGGTACCAACTGCAGCTCGAATTTCTGTCGCAGATGCAGTACGATGTGCCACAGCCATACGCCGAATACGGCGGTCTTCCCTCTCAGTAGTTCCACGTGGCCGCCCGGAACCCGGTCTTCTTGAAGCAGTACCTTCATTTGACCACTGCTCCCAACAATCATGCACAGTGGATACATTCCGGCCAAGTCTTTCTGCAATATTGCGGAAAGAAAATCCACCTTCTCGTAGCCCTATTACACGACCTCGTTCAAACTCGGTGAGCTGTTGATAGTGGCTTCTTCGTCTTCTTAAAGGCATTCTTGGCTAACATCAGCTCAATACGTCAAATTTCAAGGATAAATAACGCTCACAAACTTTACAGCATGCATTTAAAGCAAACCTGATTTGCAAATTCCGAGTGGAGCTACTAGCGCCACACTTATGCGAAAAGCGCGAAATTTGAATCGATGTCATCTTTCAGATGTATAAACACGCCTACCAAATTTTGTTTATCTAACACAAGTCTTTCTTGGTGTTGGGATTTTTTTTTCCGTCAGTGTATATTGTATATAATGCCCAATACAATAAAAATGATATGAATTTATAGCTTTTATCTACCTAAAATTTATTATTAAATTTAAAAAGACATATGAAATGAATTCTTTAATTTTAATAGAATTAATATAAGTAAAAGAATAGTGATTATTGTTGATAAATAAAAATTTTTTTCCTGATTTAAAATTATCAGAAAATTGTATCAGAAATTTTTATGACTAAGCTAGAAATTACATCTTTTAAATGATATAAGAAAATTACATTGTTAATGAAGATGATAAAAAATTTTAAATAGAATAACTGTAACCTTGCTTGTTGCCATATTTCTGCAATTGCAACCTTCATTAAATCTTGTTTATTTTCAACTAATTTTAATGCATCCAGACAATTGAATTCAATTCCAAATCCATCTTTATGTTTTATACTAAGACTATTATTTGCAAAAGTCATATCTGGAAGCTGAGGCAACATTAAATCATTTTCAAATCTACAGAATAAAATTATTAAAATAATTTGATTATTTAATGATTTTTATGAAAATTTTAAGCAATTTTATATTAACTTTAAGTTTTATTATATTCAAATAATATTTTATTTAGTAATTTATACATTTACATTTATATCATAATTTAATTAAAATAATAAAAAGTATTCATGCATCTTACTCGCAAAAAGTGCAATATTTTATATCATTATATTCAAATGATTTAGTTTTTTGTTTAAGAGCATTGCAAATATCTGGACTAGCACATTTTGACTGTAAAATATGAGTTTTTACAGATATGAGTGTCCATGGTCCAAATTCAAAGATCTGTTTCTGAACATTAGGATCTCTAACAATATTTCCATCAGTTTCATCTTCCATTTTGATTTCTAAAATTCAATTAAAAATAGTTTATTTAATTTCATATTTTCTTTCTAACAAATAATAATTTAATAAGAAGTATTAAATATTTAAAATAAGTAAAATTCAATTTATAAAACTACATAAAATATATAAAAATCTTCTTATGATTAAAATTAACCTTACCTTATTTAAATATAAAAGAAGAAAATCAACCAGTTTATATAATTTAAATGATGATTAATATTAAACCTAATAAATGTTGGAAAAAATTCCTGAAAAAATTTGATTCAATAAAGATATTTGTTAGCAGAAGGCATTTACTCTAAAAATTCACTAATTCAGACTGCTTTATTTTGTCAACTAACCTTACATTTCTTATAGAAATTCCAGATTTCTTTAAAACCAGTAATGCATTTGGGAGGAACTGTCTATATATAGTTAAATTTATAATTATTATTATTATTAAAATTTATTATTTAAAAACAATCATATTTATATTCTATTTGATTTTAAATTGTTTATAATATATCCAATTTTATTTTGAAAATTTATACTGTATATATATATTCATATTCATAATTATGTCCTATCTCTAACTAAATTAATACATATAGCTAAATTAGGAATAAATTTGCTTGTTTTGTGAACTATAACTCAGACAATGACTATTCATTGTATATTTCTGTCATTATTTGCTTCTTAAAAATGTGACAAAAAGGAAAATGATAATGTAAAACAACAACCTTGTCTATAATAATAATAATGAAAATTCATTCTGAGGAAATTATATTAAAATGATAATCTCAGTTTTTTGAATAATAAAATATGAACAAAAACTAGATTAGCAGTTTAATTGATTTAAAAATACTATATATATATATATAAAATATTTATATCTAATTTCTTAATTATACAAATTCATTGATGCAATTCTTAGGCTTTACTATCAATGCAACAATCTAATTAAATACAATCAACAGTTTTATTACAAGATTTTACTAATTGATTTTTGCCAACACTGTATTACCCAGTTAAACAACAAACTTAATATCTCATTTACTAATTAAATTTATTCTAATCTTTAATTTCAATTTATTAAAAAAAGTTTATCAATTCCTTTTATCTATAAAAAATTTAATCTGACAATTTTTTTATCTATCTAAAATTGATTAAAAGTCTCTCAAATTATCTTATTAATTTTTATCTTGATGATCAGAAATTCAAATTAATATCATCATCTATTTTTAGCAAAAAACAGGCATTCCTCAACTTATGTATATCTGACCTCCATAAATCTGAACTTACATAAATTTTTTCAAAATTTTTTGGAGGTATAGAGCATAAATATTTATGGTATTTATGACTTACAAATCAAAACACATTGGTTTACAGCATTTAAAAACTCATATTACTTGATTTATTTATATTTTGTGATTGTTTGTTTTTCTTGAATATATTACTGGCACAATATTGTTCCATGCAGCATTTTCTCCACAGAATAATATGACACAATGTTATATAGGTGAAATCACCATAGTCCATCTATCTCTGGGAATTTTTGCTAAAAATTATTTTTCTAATTTACAGAAAATCCAAGTTATATAGAAGCCTTTGATCCCAACTATTTTATATAAGTTGGGGAATATCTGTATTTCTAGTAGTTTTTCAAATATTTAATTAATGGAAGCAGTTATTTATTAATTTCATATATACATATATTTGTTTATATCTTCAAATTTACTGCTCATTTACTAGTTTCTAAATAATAATTTTTTTCCAAACTAGAAACTATTCTGTCTTAAATTTTCTCAACTGAATTCAAAATTATGAGTATAAAATTTGCTGTAAAAATAAAATTAATAACACTATAATATTGTTAAGTTACATAAAGGATGAAGTTCAAATCAAATAATAACATGAAAATTAATAATGAAAATAATAAATAATGAATTTAAAAAAGAACAGATTAACAATGATGAATGTTGAAGATTTACTATATGTATTTCTGTTCTATAATTTAGAGTTTTCATTTATTCATATTTGTCTTTTATCAGTCTAATTAACAAAGCTTTATTGTATTTGATAATATATGAATGATATCTTATTGAATATTAAATTTTATAGTATGTCATAAAATTTAAAAATATAAGCAACTTCATTATTTCATTATTATCCTGAAAATCTTTTAATAAGTTCCAAATAATAATTTAATGTCAGGCTTGTGTTTTTGATCCCATATATTTTTTTATCAAAACCTATAAAAATTTAATATCACTGTATTTGTTGTTATATATAAATATAATAAAATAAGTATTGTTATTGCAATTTACAATTATAATGTTTTTCATTTTAAATGATATAATATTAAAAAGTTGCAATATTTACAAATTATGGGTTTAAATACAGTGATATTAAATATCACTGTATTTAAAACCATAATTTGTAAATATTGCAACTCTGATCCCTAATTTTTTTGGAAAGCTATTTCTGTTTATACACAAGATGTTCTCAGATAATGTCATTTTTACTGCTTTATGGATCCAGAATTTTACTAGTGTGTTATTAATATATAATAACTAGAATTTAGGAAAGAAAAATCATTGTTTTTAAAAATAAGTATTAGACAGACTGCATTCCACATATAAAAAATCATGTATAACATTTAGTTATTCGAATATGATAGATAATTAATGGCATGATTATTCCACATAAAAATTGACAAAATCTAGTAACATAACATGATAAATCATGTAGCCATTAAATAAACATAATTAGTCTTTACTTATGATCACTCATATTTACAATGGCAATGTTATCAATAAATTCTATAATTGGTCAATGAAATGACAAAGAGTTTGAGTCCCTCAGCAATGATCTGATGTACAAAAAGCCTTTTTGTGTCTGGTTCCTTGTATTTTTGTGTTTATTAAATTTATTTCAATAAAATGAAATGTAATAATAAATATTGGTATTGGATAATTCATAAATTTTGGGCATTTCTGGCTTATGATTGCTCCAACTTACAACAATGGTATTCAAATCAAACTCACATCATAAGTCAAAAATTACCTGTATATCTTTTTTACATCACTTTTTAAGATAATTGTTTTGGATACTATAATTCCTATGCACCAAAGAATCAAGGATCATGCAATAGATTAAACAATTACAGCTGCCTCAAAAACTTCTTAAATGTCCAAAATAAACAGCATTAATAAGGAAGTAACTGAAAATTCATTTCTCATAGAAACCAATTTTAATTATTGAAATGTTTTCAGCTGAAATTCAGACTTCTTCAACAGTTTACATGAACATAAACTGCTGTTTATTTTGACCATCATGAGATAGATTACGAAATAGCTTAAAATAATATGAAAAAATACAAATGCAATTAACACTCAAAAGAGAGAATTTTTATTAGATAATAAATAGTCTTAATTGTAAAATAATGCAAAAACAGATTGATTCTGATATCAAATAATACACTAAATTAGAATAATATTTAAAGACTTCTGAAATCTTTATGGAAATGTGAAATAAATGGGAAAAATTCAAATTAAAAAAAAAAAAAATGACAATGACAATATCAATACTTTTCATTGATTATTTGTAACAAAAAGGGTAAAAAGTGTATTCATATTACACAGGTGAAAAAACAAGCTGAATAATAATACATAATATTTCATTTAATTACATATCATCATTGATTAATAATTGGATTAAAATTAGTTTTAAAAGCAATTTAAAATTTTAATTCATATTGTTGAATTTTAGAAAAATTTGCTACAATTTTACTTTACTGCCATATGAACAAAAGTGGAATCAATCAAAAGATGATGACAAATAGAGAAAATTTTCCAAAAAGGACTGTTCTTCTATTTAGTAGAGATGTCAAGAAAATGAACAATAACATTAATTGTATTTCTTCACATATCGTATCTAAACTGATATATGCTACCATTTTGAAAAGTTGTCTTGAAAGCTGAGAGTTTTTGGGATGAATTTTTAACACAATAGAATTGCTGATTTTTATTTTTAATCAATAGTCTGTGATAGGCAAATCTTCAATTTCAATACTGTACTTAATTTCACTTTTTAGAAAAAAATATACATTAGGGAATTTAAAGAACTAATCCCCACAAACTAATGATTAAAATATGAATTGACAATTCTATTGTATTAAAGATTCATTCCAAAAACTATCTCTGCTTTCAAAACTTTTCAAAATGCCAGTGCACACCAGTTTAGGTACTACATATGGGCAGAGCTGGCTTTATGGTTGCTGGTGCACTGGGCAAGTTGAACTTTGGTGCCCTTTTTAAGTATAATTATAAAAATTTTCACAAGGAAAAAACTAAAAATATAGGAATGAGTTTATTACATGGGTTGTTTCTAACAAACAATGAACAATAATATTGTTTTTCTCAACCAGTATTTGGACAGTATGAACAATTAGACTACCTAAAACTTTTTTTTTTTTTGCCGTTAGATCAACAAATTTTTTCATGTTTACATAATTTTCTTTTTGGTCCATTTATATTCAATGATTAAAATAAAATTGAACATGAAAAATCCATTATCAGAATAAAAACTTAAAAATAGTTTTTTATTAATAAATGTGCAAAAATAATTTATAAATGTCGCACATTTTTTTTCTCAAAATCATACAATTTCTTCCATAAAAACAAAAATGATTCAATTTAAATAAATCCAACGATACCATTATTGACGATTTAGTGAGAAGTGCAGTACAATCCAGCCGTTCATTTTAGTCCAAGAAATAGCGAAACAGCATTCAATTAAAATAATAATTGATGGCTTAAATAATTAAATACTTTCATCTTTGAGAGGATTATAAAATGTATGCCACTGTTACAATGGACGCTGGATTTTATATTACAATAAAGAGTAAACAATTTACGAAGCTACAATGGATAAATCAGATTTTAGAAGAGAAAAACAAAACTTATAAATACTAGAATATATTAGCAATATTTTGATCGTTAAGTATTATTTTGGTTTATAGCAAATCTTTTTCATATAGCATAAATTTTCAAATTCACGAAGAATTACGCTTCATATCTCAAAAACAACTAAGAAACTCTTTTAAGTGTTTTACTTATTTGTAATTATTTTGATATGTGTAATATATTAGCTATATATAATATAATATATTGTATTAGTCTTCAATAAACAACGTTTATTATAATTACTTTAATTACAATACAAAAATAAAAACACACATACTGTAATTTGAAGATTATAAACACAGAATTCTTACCTATATTTCAATCATATAAAAACAATCGCTCCAAAACAAATCCGATTGTAACGCCACCAAAAAATATCACAATAGATATTTTTAATTTTCTTTAAATTCTATAAATTTATAAAACGTAATTTTAATCAGAAAGAGAGTAAAAATTTTCAATTATCAGTATTGATAAACTCTACAATTTAATATTTGTGAACTTGAGTTTATATTTTTTTTTTTTTATTCAAAATTTTCTTCTGCGTTTACATTTTCGTCATTGCTTAGAATCATCGATGCTTAGAATTTATCTCTTTCACAATAGATCAGGCGTGTCTAACTCATTTTAATTCAAGGACCATTTAATGAGCCTGTAAGATTGTCGCGGGCCACATCATATTTAATTTTTTTTTTTTTTAATTACATTTTAGAATAAGGATTCAGATATATAGATAGGATAATTAAAAACATTCTGTAATCAAATGAACATATTAAAAAATATATACAGTCAATTCTCATTATTTGCGAAAATTTATTTGTAACTACAAAATCGTCTTTCGTGGAGCTTTCGCGCTTATTCGCGGACTGCCGCTGAGCGGCGAAAATACTGTTACCAATGTTTATCCTTTCTCTTTCTCTATGAAAAAGAGAGAGAAAGGAAGTTGTTTGTTACCAAATGTAGTCGCTAAATCGGTTTGCCAGAAAATTTCTCATTACCTATCCTTGCTTATTCCACAGACCGCAGGTAGGCCAAAAGCCTGTTCATATCCTCTGTTGGTCCCGTAGAAGAATAGGACACTATGCTTGAATGCAGACTCAAATTTAGGCGCCTAACTTCCTGTGCATTTGCTCTTTACGCCGAAATTTTAGATCTGAGACAAAAAGTGACGCAGACAAGGTTGATGTGTCATCTGTCAATCAAACATCTTGCAACATCAAAACACTATCAATCAAAAATAAGATTTTATTTACTACATAGTTAATGTTTTTTTACCCATCAAAAATAAGATTTTATTTATTACATAGTTAGTGTTTTAAAGATCAAAAATAAGATTTTATTTACTACATAGTTAATGTTTTAAAAAATTAAATAAAGATTTTACTGTAATTATAACACTGTATATAGTACTCTAATGTTTTAAAAAATTAAATAAAGATTACTGTAATTATAATATTGTATAGTTTTAAAAAATTAAATAAAGATTACTGTAATTATAATACTTTATATAGTCAAAAACTATCAATCAAAAATAAGATTTTATCTACTACATAGTTAATGTAAAAAAATTAAATAAAGATTACTGTAATTATAATACTGTATACAGTACTATTTACCCATCAAAAATAAGATTTTATTTATTACATAGTTAGTGTTTTAAAGATCAAAAATAAGATTTTATTTACTACATAGTTAATGTTTTAAAAAATTAAATAAAGATTTTACTGTAATTATAATACTATATTTAATTTTTAAAAATATTAACTAAGATTACTGTAATTATAATACTTGTTAATGTTTTTAAAAATTAAATAAAGATTACTGTAATTATAACACTGTATATAGTACTCTAATGTTTTAAAAAATTAAATAAAGATTACTGTAATTATAATATTGTATAGTTTTAAAAAATTAAATAAAGATTACTGTAATTATAATACTTTATATAGTCAAAAACTATCAATCAAAAATAAGATTTTATCTACTACATAGTTAATGTAAAAAAATTAAATAAAGATTACTGTAATTATAATACTGTATAATAGTCTGTAACACTACATATACTGTAATTATTTATAAGTAAAGTAATATAAATTAAATAAGGTGTCTGTAAACAGAAAAACACACTAAACCAAGTATGAAAACGTTTGGAAGAAAGGTTCGTAGAAACCTAACACTCTGGAGGATCCGGACCAGGCCCATTGAACAAACACTAAACCAAGTATGAAAACGTTGGGAAGAAAGGTTCGTAGAAACCTAACACTCTGGAGGATCCGGACCAGGCCCATTGAATACCATCCTTCAACCATCTGGTTGATCCCATCATGGGTGTTGACCAGCCTGTGATGGGCTGTATATGTGATGGGCTCTTGCCAGTAACATCAACTTCAATTGCCCTATCTTTAGCTTCATAGACTTTATAAGCTTCATGTACATAAAATGGCTCTTGATTATTTCGATGCTCCGTTTTTCCTAGAAGTGCTCCAAATTTTATCATGAACGCTATTGTCTGGAGGGCATTCGTTTAATTTTTTCAGTGACGAAATTAGTTTTTTTTTTTTTCAATTTATCAGGTATTTTATTAAAGTTCCCCAAAGTCAATTGTCTATTATGAAGAGCCCATTTTATTAGTTTGTCTGCTTCCAGTCTATCTCCCGTTTTTTTTGTTACAGCTGTGGTAATTTTTTCTAAATTGTTGGTTTTAAACTGGAGCTTATCTCTAGACCTTTTTCGTCGGAGAGCTTCTGGATTTACGTCAGGACGTGAAGCAATGTAGCGGGCGACGGCTTCCCGATGCACTTCAGGGTGTGAAACAGTATAACGTATTAATGTGTCTTTTCGTTTTTCAGAATGTTTTTGACGATAGCGAGCTGCAGCTTCTTGAAGCTGTTCAGAACGTGATTTCTCGGAGGTTTTAGGTCTTCCCCTTTTGATCTTAATAGGTCTTCCAACTTTTTTCTGCATCCATTTCCTCTCTGTGATAAATATTCATTTCGAGAACTTTTAGATTCTTGAGAAGAATTGATAAGAGGGACAAGAATCTCATAGTGACCTCGTAAAAAACTACCAGAAAAACGTAAACGTATTACTGGGTTTTGAGTGCTGTCACCAAATGATCCCCTCAGATAGCCATTTTCATAGATCTCGAATGTATAAGGATACAATACAACGGCTGCCGTGATCTCGGACACCGACGCAGAAGTTGTAGTATTCAGCATAGCCGCCGAATACAGCTCACCATTAGAGTATCTCCATGCTCATCACAAGTGTATATTTGCATCTGATCCCAGTGCGCAACAACATACTCAACAATAGCACATCTGATATCATATGACGAGGTTATGTTACCGTACATAGAAAAGGATATAGAGTGAAACAGATATAGAGAACGACTGCTCGATGACGACTTATTTTGCCATCATTTAGATATAATAACATTTCATTTTCTATATTTTTATCCATTTTTAATGTACCCGAACATTTACTGGTAGGCCTCGATTAGCGCGAATAATTGGTTCCACGAATTTCTCGCGCTAATCGAAGTATTAACTCTATGGAAAATATGGTAATTGGTTCTTGCTTTGTGAGATTCCGGCCATTAGCTAACTTTAAAATGAAAAACCCCATCTTTCTGATGTTTCACCCCTTCAAAATCGTGTGACCGTTCTTGGACTGCTCCTCGTCCGGTTTTACTAACCGAAAATTAACGGTAGTTTGTTAATTGACATCATAAAGGAGCTTTGTTAGTAAGACTGATCTGTGTTTACAACTCGCACTAATCGAATCTTTTCTCGCGCTAATCGAATTCGCGCTATTCGAAGTCGCGCTAATCGAGGCCTATCTGTATTTCGATGTTCGAACATCGAACATTTATTTCGAAGTTCGAACAACGAACTTCGAAAAACACGAACCATCATCAGGCATAAGGACTGTTCGATGACGACTTATTTTGCCATCATTTAAATATAACAACATTTCACTTTCTATATTTTTATCCATTTTTAATGTACCTATTGTAAGTTTTCTGAGGGCATTATTTTTTAGCCAAAATAAATGTTCACATCAACAAGAAACAATCAGAATTCCAGTATGTAATTATTTGTAACTAATAGTAATGTATAGAGGAAAGTAACCAAATATGGAATAGTATCCCTAATATGGAATACAGGCATTTCTCGTAAACAAATACTCCTAGACGCAATAAATAGTGATCGTCTATCTCTTTCAATCACTGTATGCGCGTACAGGTTTCAACTTGTCAGTCGAGCAAGTGCTGTGTCCGCGGTGAGACTGTTTTGTTTTGTCACTGTCAGAAAACTTTCTATGGTACGTAAAAATTAAGTAATTTACGTAATGTAATTGGAAATAGTATTTTATTTATTACATTTATGCATTGTATAAATGTTTGTTTGAAAGTTTTAGAGGTTTTTTTTATTGTTGAAAATATTTTCAATAGGAACCTCATATTAATACCTGCTACAAGCATTTCTACTATTTTATAAGAGAATTTGATCTTGTCCATCCTAAAGAATTAGAACCATTAGTAAGTTTTTAGCCTTCTGTTGAATATTGCAGCAATAATATTTTATGGCTCTTAAAAGTGCATTATGTGTGACCTTAAAAAATATATGGATAGTTCCTGACTTTGATTTACAAAGTAACTCGAAGTCAGGAATTAACCTATAATACCTGTAAACCTGTGTTGCGTAATTTAACCTGTTAGTCTTCAAGGTTTTTAAAATAAATCTAATTAATATCGTGAAATCTTGCTTAATTTTTGTTAAAAATTTTATAATTTTATTAAATTTTTTATTCTCATTCTAACAATGTTAAAATTTTTTTGAATTTTATTTCTTTCACAATCTTTCGTTCATAATATGAAGCCAGAGAAAACACAATCTTTTTATATGAAATATTAGCCATTCAATGAAATATTTGTTATTTTTTCATAGTGGCAACACTTTTGAATAAAATAAACTATGGATGATGAAAATCAGATATTTTTAAAAATTATCGATAAAAATCAAATAATATTCAAGTTTTCATTAATTAAGTTAATTAGTCAGTCAAAAAGTAACGTAAATTTATTACAATATTGTTATTTTTTTAATAAAATATATTTATTGATATGTTTTTGCTTCATGTCAATAATTTTATTTTTTATAAATTTTTGAATTTATAACTAAAAACACAACATATATGAAAATTGTCCACTCTTGTACATAAATAGCTATAACATTTTCTACTTTACTTTCATTGGCTTGCAAATGCTTTGTTGACATACTGCATCCAATACCACATATAGTGCAATAGTCATTTTGTGCAGTTTCCCACAAACGACTGGCAACCATAAAACAATAAAAATGCCATGCCCCTTTTTATAGCCTGAGGTTGTTTACATTAGGATTTTTTTCATATTTTACTAAATTATCTCTAAAAGTAAAGCTTTATACAAATAAGTAAAAATATTGTTTATTTTAACCAAATTAACCAATATTTTTGTATTATTGGCAACATTTTTTTCAATTTCACAAATTTTAGAGCTCATCATACTAAAATTTCATATTTTATTTAAAATTTCAAAAGTAAATTTATCTCAGTCAAAAATCATAACTAAAATATAATAGAATAGAAAGCAGAATTGATAAGATTTGATGAAAAATAATCCAAATGAATAACAATCCATTCACATTTTCTATCTTTAGAACGGAATTAAAAAAGAAATTTTGGCAATTGGAAAATTTAGGATAATACAATCCATTCACATCTATTTGTAAAACATAATTGAAAACAAACTTTGTCAATTGAAAAATTTAGGATTATCATTGGAAGTACATGTTTACATCCAATAAATGCAAAACAACCACTCTGATATAGCTGCACTGCATAACTCAAGATTGAATGTTTTTAATCTTTTCTTTTTATCGTTTTTTATTCCACTTCCATGATGTGCATACATATCAATGGAACTCACCAGGTTAAGTTTGGTTCTTCTAGCTGGTGATTTGATCTGATTCTAGGAACTATGGTTGAAAAGAGTGGAAAACAAGAACATAGAAAGATGGGAGAAAAGGATTCTTCTTGCAAGTTTCAGAACTGCAGTTAGAAATACATCTTTCTTAAAAATATTATCTTACTCCAATTTTTGAGTATGAAGTGTTCCAGAAAAATACTCTTAATCAAATTCTCATATATTGGAAATAAAATTGTCATAATCTAAATGGAAGAAATTATAATTCATTACTTAACCTAAAAACATTAAATATCATCTACAATTTACAATGGTGATGTAATTGGTAAATTCTGTGACTGATCAATTCATATACATACAGGTCCACAAATAATTGACTAAATGCATTCTTTTTTGGCCTGATTTTTGTAATTTTGCATTTGTTATGATAATGTATATTATAATAATAATTATTGGTAGTGTATAAACTATAAATTTCAGACTTTTCTGATTTACAACCACTTTGATCTACAATCTTGGAGCTTGAATTGAACCTGTCATGAGGACTATATAATTAGTTAGTATATATTTCTGCCATTAGTATATATTTTTTCTTGAATATTCTAAAGTACTATATAATCACATAAGTGACAACAAAATTACTTCAACATTACTGCTAATTATCATAATAAGAATAATAAGAAAACTCATCTTTAATAATACTTTTAGAGAAAGCCCCTCTTCCTTATAAAGAACAACAAAAAAAAAAAAGAATTATTTTTTAGTTGTTCTCTGTAACTGAATCAAATTTATATTTTGTATTATAACACGATCTGAAAAGGCAGTTTTCTTAATCATTTAATAAGTAAGCTTGCAGATTGCATAAAAGTTATAGTATAAAATTTCATCTATAATACAGGGATCAAATCAGAGTCCCATATTTTTTAAAAGATATTTAAGTCTGGTCTATTGATCCCTGTCTTTTAAATATTGGCTGACCCAGTTATGGTGTGAATTGAAGCATGAGTCGCTTAATAATCTCTTGCAAATCAGCAAAAGGAATTTATAAAGAAGTAAGCATCCTTAATAAAAGCTGATAATTGCTATTATTCAGCAATTTTGTAAAGTATTTTTATGATAAAATAATGATAATCATAATAATTCGCTACAATCATTAACAAAAATCATTGGTATAATAAGTATCAAATGTTTCATCATGCATAGAATGAGTAAATTATAAAAGCATATAAATTTAATAAAAAAAATTTTAATTTGTAACACTTGTTAAAAAGATAAAAAGATCAAGATTGTTTAACATTTTTAAGTTTTGGAAAATTAAGATGGCACCTTTTTTTTATTGCTTTTTTTACTGATAGTTAAAGAATCAAAATTCCTTACTGATAATTCTTGACAAAAGTTGGACCCATAATCTATGAATTTGTTTTAACAGTTCTTATAAATCATCCATTCTTTAATTCATTCAATGCCTTTTATATCCAATAAGAACAAACATTTTTAAAATTTAATACATCTTTAGCAGTATTCTGGCAAGTTTTTAATAAAATAGGATTGAGTAATTAGCTCAAAATTCAAAATTTTTCGAAATTTGCCAAAAAAGATCATAAATTATGTAAAAGCAGGCATTATATTTTTCTTAAATTTGTATATACATTTGATTAATTAATAAAAATAGTCACAAAATAATAATTAAAAGTCTTAAGATTTAATATTTTATGACAGTTGACAATTTTATTAGAATTAATTTAGGAAATCATGGTTTAGAATAGTGGTTCTCAAAGTGGACAGTACCACCCCCAGTGGGCACTGGAGTTGACTAAGGAGGTGTTTGAAGCAATTCCAGGTGAAATTGGGGCATGATATAAAAATCGGTGGGTGGTGGAAGAAATAATTATATGAATGAATTATAAAAATCTTTTTAAATTACAGTGGTACCTTGGTTAATGACGGCCTCGAATAATGATGTACTTGATTAACGACGAGTGTTTGTAAGAAAAAAAATGTTTTGGTTAATGACTCCTGATTATATGAACTTCTGACAAAATAGAGCTCTATAACAGCTCATCATTGCATCATGTGATTCATTAGCTCGGTTGTTAATCGTTATTTTTTTTTATCACAATCAGTTCAAATCCGATAATATCATTATTAAAATTAATACAATTATAACCGTATAAAAATATATTTAAGTAAATGATAACATATAGTAATGAAAACAAATTAATTAATTAAAAATAGATGTGCAACAGTTCACTAGTTTTTAGTTTCTTAAAAATAGACGTGCAACAGTTCACTAGTTTTTAGTTTCTTAAAGAGATTTCTAGACATTATTGCGGTTCACTAGCTTTTAGTTTCTTAAAGATGATTTCTAGATGATTATTATGGAACAGTTCACTAGTTTTTAGTTTCTTAAAGATGATTTCTAGATGATTATTAATTAAATTCTGCAAACAAAGTCTGATTCTATTGTTTGTTTGTGTTATATTATTAGTTTTTAGTTTCTTAAAGATGATTTCTAGACGATTATTATTTTACTAGTTTTTAATTTCTTAAAGATGATTTCTAGACGATTATTATTTTAAATATTTTTAGTTTCTTAAAGATGATTTCTAGATGATTATTATTTTAAATTATGTGAACAAAGTCTGATTCTATTGTTTGTGTTATATACTTGACACCTGCAACTTTTAGTTTTTTAAAGATGATTTCTAGACGATTATTATTTTAAATTCTGAAACAAAGTCTAATTCAATTGTTTATTTGTGTTATATATTACTTGACAAAAGTCTGATTTTATTGTTTGTTTGTGTTATATATTAATTGACACCTGCAAGTGGTGTGAATTCTATTGTTTGTTCGTCTTATATATTACTTGATATCTGCAAGTGTTGTGACGTCACAGTTTCGGATTCCATTAGAAGAAAAAAAAAGTCTGTCCGAGATTCTACAGTTCATATAGGCAATAAATCAGCTAATGTGTCGCTGTTCATTCGCCATTAAAAGGCAAAATCAAATCTTATCTATATAATAGAGTTGAATCTATAAACTGCTTATCAGTAGTTATGGGTTTGTTTGTTAAAAAACTCCGAAGTGAGTCCAATTATCCTTTGTTGAATCTATGAGCTGCTAATCAGTATTTACGGGTTCGTTTAGATCGGAAGAGCGGTTCAGCAGGAATGCCGAGGTGTTTATGGGTTCGTTTGTCAAAAAACTCCAAAGTGAACCCAATTATCCTTCTGGGGGCTTGTTTGTCAAAAAACTTCGAAGTGAGCCAAATTATCCTTCTGGTGTTCCTCAAAAGAATCTATAAGCTGCTAATCAGTGTTTATGGGTGGAAGTGAGCTAAATTGTCCTTCTGGTGAGATTGATAATTAAAAACTGTTTTAATTATGTCATTTTATTAATATTAATTTTTTTTGTAGCAAATATAATAAGTGATATTTTCCATATTTTAAAGACATTTTAAATGAGTTTCATCTGCATTTTTAATATTTACTATGGATGTGAGAAGGAGTCGGAAAAAATTAATCAATTTTCAATTAAATCGTATGGGGAATTGCACCTTGGATAACGATGGTAATCCTGGAACGGATTACCATCATTAACCAAGGTACCACTGTACTGTACATCTTATATATAGTGTTTTTATAGAGCTGGAACTTGAAACAAAATTAGCAAGTTAATTTTAGTGTCTTATAATTAGGTTTTTTCAAGTACGCTATGTTAAAAAAAACTAGTATTTTATGCCATACACTACAGAAGTGAGATTTATTTTACTTTCCCAAGTACCATTCATTTTAAGACAATCAGAATATTATTTTTTCAGTTCCCCTATGAGCTAGTTTTCAGTACATAAACTTCAAATTCCAGTTTTGGTTTCAGAAGCAGATATGTGAACTTTATCCTGGCTTATGGAATATTGTGCAGAAATTTCTCATAGCATTTCCTTCGACTTATTTAGTGGAATGTGGATTCAGTGCAGTTATAAGTTTAATAACTAAGAAAAGATATCAGCTTCAGATAACTAATCATGGAGATTTGAGAATGTTGTTAATAAAAATTGAGCATGAATATTAATAAATTGGTACAAACTCATCAGGCTCATCCTTCTCATTGAACTTTTTTGTTACTTGTTTAATTTGTATTCCCATCCTCTATGTAGTTTAACAGTAAATACATAGTCATATTTAACTAATTTTATTAATATACAAGTAACCCAACTTCATCATTACTGTTTTATTTTCTTGTATATTTTTGTAAAAATATAGATGTGATTTCCTTAAGCATTCAATTTTTTCTAAAAGTGGGCAGTACACTAAAAATGTTTGAGAAAAACTGGTTTAGATCATCAGAATAATTATGAAATTTTATATTTATTTATTAAATAAATGAATATTTAATAAGTTCTATTTTAATAAAGTATATACATTATTGTAATTTAAAATGAAAATAAATTGCTTTGTTTATCATTATAAAATATAAAATTTTTATATTTTTAGGCAGATATGACAAAGAGAATATGTAGAGATATTTCATCTCGATATAGATGAAAAGATCAACAATATTGAAAATAATATTGTATCTATTGTATAGGACTGACTTAGCAAGAAGTACATTACTTGATAAAAATATGCTATTTTTATAAATTTAGTATTTGGATGTTGATGATAAATTTATATTTTCATTTTTATCAGATTATTAAAATTAAGAATTTAGTTTGTTTTAATAATAAAAATTCAGATATAAAAATTTAATGTCCTAAATTATAAAATTGTTAACAAATTTGTGATAAACTTCCAGTGATATTTATTGTGATTGGATTGTTAAAAAAAAAAACAAAGTAGGGTTTGAAATCACTCCTTTTTATGACCAATATTTATATATTTTTGATATAAACTTAAGTTTTGAATGTATAAAGCTTAAATTTAATCAATTAAAAATTTAAGACAAATAGTTAATTTCAACTATTTTCTTTAAATAGAATTAATTTTTTATACTTGTTTAATTTGTATTCCCATCCTCTATGTAGTTTAACAGTAAATACATAGTCATATTTAACTAATTTTATTAATATACAAGTAACCCAACTTCATCATTACTGTTTTATTTTCTTGTATATTTACATTTTTTTAATGTATTTTAAAATTATTTATTCTAGTCATTTATATTTAATATTTGCAAGTTGTAAATAATAAGCAAGATGTAGGTTATAAATTGTTAAATAATAAGTGCAAAAAATCTTTCTTTGATAGTGTGTACTTTTACTTTAATTTTATTTTTGAAATTCAGATAATTGTTTCATACTAATTATAATTTATATATGTATTGTTTTATAACTTGATAAAATTTGAATTAAAAATTTTTTTATGAATATTTTAATAAATTTCATTGCTTTTACATATACATTTTATGATGTATGATTCAGTGTCACAGAATTTATATTAAACAAATTTATCAATACTATGATGAAAAGACATCATTTTTATGGTTTTTATATCTGTGTATATTTTAATTTAAATTGTTCTTTCAAAACTTGTTATAAAATCAAACTTTCAGACATGTTAAACTAAAAAATATATATTTTTAATTTTAAAATATTTGGCTTTTATAATTGTCAAATAAAATAACTAAACCTATTGGATTTTATAAATTGTTCTCTGAAATTTACTTAAAACAGTATGTTATAAAGTATTTGTACTAATAAATTTTAAAAATATTTTTAGATTATTGTATAGGAAAAATTTTTGATAATTGTAACAAATTTCAAGAAAATATGTAAAAATGATTTTGGTCCTTAAAATGTATTGGCAATATTGAATAATAAATGTTCTATTATATTCTGTAAACAAATTTTTTTTTTGTTGTTAGTATTAAAGATCAATTTTATAATAATTTATCAAGTAAATGTTATTTTACCATATGTTACTTTAATTTCACATTATAAAATTAAGTGCTTACAGAATTAAAAAATAGACATTTTATAATTAAAATAGAAATTTCTAAATTGAATAAAGATTAATAAAATCTAAAAAATGCAAGAAATTCTGAAATAGTTTATAGAATTATAAAAATTAATAAATATTTTAAATTTCCAAATAGTTTTCCAAAATAAATTTCATTATTGGATTATTGTTAATATTTTTTAAATAAGTGTTTTGGGTGATAAGTAAATAAAGAATTTAATTTTTGATAAAACATCGTTAAATGATTTCTTAATGTAAAATATAAATATTTTTACAGTATAGTATAACAAACTGCTCTATTAGATACCAGTTTTAAGAAATCATTTAACGATGTTTTATGTAAAATATAAATATTTTTACAGTATAGTATAACAAACTGCTCTATTAGATACCAGTTTATCAATTTAAATAATTTATGAAGCAGGTTTCTTCTGATTAAGCTAGATTGACACGATCAGAACACACTCGGATTGAGTTTTAAGTTCGTTTACATGTTCCGTGTGCACTCGGTCTGTAGTCTGAGGCTGAGGTGATATGGCGGATCTCGTGCTTGAAGGGATAGACAGTCGCATTAATAATAAACAATAGACGAAAAAAGAAGTTATGGGCAATTAGTGCTGCTTCCAATTTTCTGAGTGAGGTGGAAAATGAAGATAAAAATTCATTTAAAAACCACCCATGATTGACCACTATTCAGTTTGAACTTTTAATACGCGTTAAACCTAAAATTCAAAAATTTCCGCCATCTTCCAATCGATTACCGAATATTTTGGTTGCCATTCGAGTTTACTCGGATGAAACGATCCGAGTGAACTCAGTCCGAATGTGCTCTGATCGTGTCAACCATGGAGGTAGGAAAGAGATGGAGATAGCATGATGTCATTAAACTTGAAGCCGGCTTGGGTTGACCTAGATGGCCGCCTTTTGATCGTAAAAACGCGGAAGTTTGATCTTAAAACTGTAATAATCGTTTTTCATGATAAAACCCCTTATAATAATAAATGAGACCAAATGTTAAGACTTAATTACACTATATAACAAATTTTCAAAAAGTTCTGTTTCTGGTTCGAAAGTATTGTTTTCTGTGTAATTGAGCATCACGTATGTAGAAAAGAGTAGTTATACCCCTGAAACTTAGCTTTTGTGGCTGTCACAGTGGTATTTACATAGCTGCAACTTTTACATTTTTTTAATTCTTTTGGTACCAATATTTTAATAGAATTTTTGTCTAATATAATATAATCGTGGAAAAGTCGTATTTGAATACAAATTACTCAATACAGATCACTGTTTCATGAGTCTGATACTAATAAAGATTTCTTTTTAATTTTCAAGGTACCCACAGTCAGTGAGATTTTCCCCATAAATGTTTGACTGTTGATTCAACTCAGATATTGCTTCAAGAAGTTGCAAGCATTCAGCAGATGTCTTCTGTTTTATTTGTGGGGAATTTATTAAAACGAGAGGAAAAAATTCCCCATTTCATCATTAGTTAAGATGTGTGAAGCGTACAAGCTTACTTCGGAATGCCTGTTGGAGACCAGGACAAATCCTGGGCTCCACATGTAACTTGTGCGACCTGTAAGAACACACTGGAAGGATGGTACCGAGGGGAAAGAGGGCTATGAAGTTTGGTGTTCCAAGAATTTGGCGAGGACCCACGGACCATTCTACGAACTGCTAGTTCTGCATAGTGGACCCTTCTAAAAGACGCGACGGACTGGCAAGAAAGCACCTGCATTCATTTATCCAAATATACGTCATCCATTGCTCCTGTGCCACATGGCCCTGAACTTCCTGTTCCTAATACTCCACAGGGAAATGAAACTGGTGATGACAGTAATAGCTCGAAAAGTGAGGAAGATTTTGAAGAACCTAATGACAGTGCTGAAGGTGGAACCAATGAAAAGAAACCATACTTTCCCAACCAAAAGGACCTGAATGATTTTATCAGGGAACTTGGTCTTACAAAGTCCAATACTGAGCTCTTAACATCCAGACTGAAGCAGTGGAACTTGTTAGATGAAACTGTGCACGTGTCGAATCAGAGGAAGCGACATCGGACTTTTTCCACATTTTTCATCAAAGAAGAAGAACTCTGCTATTGTCATGATGTAACTGGTTTGTTTGAGAACATTGGAATTCCTCTTCATCCTAGTAAGTGGCGGCTCTTTATCGAAAGTTCATCAAAGAGTCTGAAAGTAGTATTACTCTATAACGGTAACCAGTTTCCGTCTATTCCCCTTGCCCATTCAGCACAGCTTAAAGAAGAGTACCGCAATGTGAAGAGATTGCTAAATGCACTGAAATATGAAGAATATGGTTGGGAAGTTATTGGAGACTTCAAAACGATTGCCTTCTTGATGGGTCTTCAAGGAGGGTTTACTAAGTTTCCATGCTATCTTTGTCGGATAGTAGGGACACACCATAAACGATATTGGCCTAAACGTACTGCGTTCACTGTGGGGAAGCACAACATTAAATGGGAGCCATTTGTAGACCCTCGAAAGGTACTAATGCCACCTTTGCACATAAAACTGGGACTCATGAAGCAATTTGTGGCAGCGTTGGACAAGGAATCTGCAGCATTCAAACATCTACAACATCTGTTCCCAAAGCTTTCCGAAGCAAAAGTTAAAGCTGGCGTTTTCGTTTGACCTCAAATAAAGAAAATTATCGAGTGTCAAGAGTTTCCCAAGCTTCTCAGAGAAAAGGAGAATGCGGCATGGATCAGTTTTGTTAAAGTAGTTAAAGGCTTCCTTGGAAATCATAAAGCTGAGAACTATGTTGAATTGGTTGAGACTCTGGTAAAAAATTACAACAAAATGGGCTGCAGGATGTCTCTCAGAGTACATATACTTGATAGCTTCAAAGAGAATATGAGTGCCTATTCCGAGGAGCAAGGAGAGCGCTTTCATCAGAACTTGCAACATTTTGAATGTCGCTACCAGAGAACCTACAATGAACACATGATGGGGAACTATATTTGGGGACTTATTCGTGAAAGTAATATGACATACACTCGCAAAACTACACATTTATAGGTTCCTTGTCATCAGTTTGTAGAATTTTGGTTAAAATGTACTATTGATTTGAAATATAATGTTCCTTTTTTGTCTTTAAATAAAGAGAAACCCGAAAATTTGTACGTTTCCTTAAAGTCAGTATGCAAATTTCAACTTTTCGTTGCCCTGACCACAAAAGCAAAGTTTCTGCAGGGAAGTTAAGTTTTTTCATGTTTTTATGATAAAAACCAATTAGAAAATGATATTGATTACCCAGAAACAAAAATCGTGTAACATAGTGTTATATACGTAACAAATTTTAATATTAATTGTATAGCTTTTTCTGAAACATACAGTATTTATTTATAGTATTAATTGCAATTTTATCACTTTTTTTAATATTTAAATTATTTTATAAACATTATTACTTTTTTCTAATTCATCTTTCCAATATAGTTTCAGTAATATTAATATTTTTACTCATTTTATTCTGCTTAGATTCTAGATAGTAGTATAAAATCACAGGTAATCAGTAAAAAGTGATGCTTATTCAATTGCAAAATTTTATAAATTTTTTACTGAAATTCACCGTGTTTTTTAAATAATTTTATTCTCAGAACAAAATTTTTTAAACAGTAAAGAGAAGAATGAGAATGAATGTAAGCATCTCATTATGTATCTTTAAAGCAACTCTACTGGAAATTATATTAAAACAATAATAAAAATATTTCACATTCTATTTTTTATGGTTTTATTATGAAAAAGTAAATATTTCAATCACTCGACAACTATTATTTAAATCTGTATTACATATATTTCACATATAAGCTGGATAAGTTGGGAATTTTATAAGGAACAGCATTTTCTATCATAACTGTCTTCTATTTTCATCTTTTGGAAATCTAAAACATAAAAACATATTTGTAGAAATATTGTTTTACAGTGTCTATTACTAAAGAAATATAAATACAATTGTATAATGTAATATCAAAATAAATAAACAAATACTTTATATTTAATTGAATTGAATTGGTTTTTTAATAAACTAATAGTAGCAAACATGATAGAAGAAAACATGGTATGCTTATGCGCATGTCTGACGTACGCCGTGACGTCATCTTGGATGAAAACACAGTATGGGCGAATTCCAAATCTCAACAGACTAATCAGTGATGAGTGATCAAGCCAATCAGTGTTGAGTTAATCAGACATGTTTCTTGCTGATTGGTTCTGATCACTCATCACTGATTAGTCTCTTGAGATTTGGAATTCGTCCTATCTCCCGTTTGTAACCGTGTTAATGTTTACCTTCTGAGTCTCGATCTATTGCCATTAATTGTTGGAAAATTTAATTATAAGTTTTATCTACAATGAGACAAGTATAATGTATCCATCCTTTAGTCCAATAAAAGTACATTTTTTGCGGAAAATTACCAAATGACAACTTCAACGAGAACTGCGCCGATCAGCGTACATTTTTTCTTACGAAAAAAAAACAAATATTTAGCTTCCACCTCTTTATTTTTCTGGAGGGGAAATAAGGGCTATGCCATAATTCCCATTCGTCGACATCCAATCAACTCTATAAAGGGCTTAATTAGCTGCCCATATAACCCAACAGGATGGTGGAATTTAAAGTAATAATAAATCTTGTGAATTTTTTTTAATTTTTTATGTAATACGATTCTGCTAGGCCTAACGATGATACATCTTTATTTAATATAATAAAAATAAAAAGGAATTGGTGTCAAACTTAGGTAACAAAAGTTTATCAATAATGACGAACCAGTGTCTTCCATGTATATGTGATTAACTTATAATTTCAAAGTTAAGGCTTTTTTTTGAGTTAGATGAGACATTACACTTTATTGAGATTTTATTTATTGTACTTTCTTAATTCACTATACAGTTGTTGGATGCAGGATACTGCACTCCTAGATGAATACTGTGACAACTTAAAAAATATTGATTTTCAGGAGTGAAGAAAAAGCCAGATATCAATATCATTGAAATGAGAGAGAGGTTTTCAATTACAATTGTGATATCAAAACTTTTTTATGCCCAAATATTTCATTGGGTAGATATGACTTTCGGCATACCGCCTGTATACTTAACACAAACTGACAAGTGAGCAGTTGTGATAGTATTCATCTAGAGTGCAATATGTATTTTTGGCTACTGCCCTTAATCAGTCCTACTATATATAATTAATTAAAGATTTAAAGGTGTAAATGAAATTTTGAAAATAGCATTGCATCTTAAGATTAAAAAAATAAACATAAATTTATTTCAATTTTATTAATACTTTAAAGGAATTAGCATGAGGCAAAATGCAAAAATACAATATAAAAAAATTCTGTTAGTGTTTTTGCAGGTCGCTACAGCACTAGTTGGCATTTTTTCTTTTTTATATTTGATATTACACTAGGCAAACCGATAAGCAATAAAAATTACTGTATTTTATACAGACTATAGCTTTCAAATCAAAGTAAATTATCATAAAAGTCACGGATACAATCTTTAACACCAGCGACCACGCCACTTCTTCATCCAAGATGACGTCATGCGCAGTAAAAGACGAGTTTTGGTCAAAATGTTAGCATACCATGTTTTCTTCTACCATGGTAGCAAATATAATTAATATTTATACTAATACTTAAATACTAATTAATATTTTGATGTATAATTATATAAAGTTTTAATATAGTTAAATTAATCTTATTATTTCATAAAAAAATTTATAATTATGTTATAATATACACAGTGACTCTCATGGTTATTCGTACGAATAGTGAAATCTTTATTTATCCGTAATTAAAAATATATAAAAGTAATTCATCGTGTTTATTTTATTATTAATAATTTATTTATCCTGTCAAAAGGAAATTTAGAAAAAATTAGCTTAAAAAATGGCATAAATTAATTTATAAAAAATATTTAAAGGAAACATCGCAGCATTTTAGCTCTCATAGTTATTCGTACAGTGATGTTATTTGTAACTAATTAATACAGCTAGTATTTTGTTGGATATCCGTTCTGCTGAATAATGCTCTTAAGTCTCTTTGGCATTGATTGTACCAACTTTTCACAATATTCGACTGAAATTTTATTCCATTCATCTACTAATATTCGTTTCAGTTCATTTTTATAAGTAATATTATGTTTTCTGATACCACTTTCCAAATATTGCCAGAGATTTTCAATAGGATTGATATCCGGTGATTGGGGAGGTGTATCCAATACCTTTGGACAATTATAAAGCAGCCACTCTCGACGATGTATGATTTGTATTTAGGATCGTTATCCTGGTAAAACAAAAATTGATCTAAAATTCCCATTTTTTCCGCACTTTGTTTCAAATTTTGCATCAAAATGGTAAGATAGCCATGCTTATCCATCGTAGTTTCTATAAAATGCAGATTTCCGACAGCATGTGCAGACATAGCACCCCATACCATTACTGAGCCTCCTCCATACTTTAAT
The DNA here is from genome assembly GCA_000484575.1 of Olivierus martensii. Classification (NCBI taxonomy): domain Eukaryota; kingdom Metazoa; phylum Arthropoda; class Arachnida; order Scorpiones; family Buthidae; genus Olivierus; species Olivierus martensii. The sequence continues at coordinate 43,419 of AYEL01087032.1, forward strand.
GTAGGACAGAGATTTTCTTTAGCCAATTCCTGATTAACATTTGACTTTTTGAAAAATGTAATTTTTGTTGACGAAAGCAAATTTAATATTTTTGGATCCGATGGAAGAATTATGGTTTGGAGAAAATGAAATCAGGAATTGTCTAAAGAAAATCTCTGTCCTACATTAAAGTATGGAGGAGGCTCAGTAATGGTATGGGGTGCTATGTCTGCGCATGCTGTCGGAAATCTGCATTTTATAGAAACTACGATGGATAAGCATGGCTATCTTACCATTTTGATGCAAAATTTGAAACAAAGTGCGGAAAAAATGGGAATTTTAGATCAATTTTTGTTTTACCAGGATAACGATCCTAAATACAAATCATACATCGTCGAGAGTGGCTGCTTTATAATTGTCCAAAGGTATTGGATACACCTCCCCAATCACCGGGATATCAATCCTATTGAAAATCTCTGGCAATATTTGGAAAGTGGTATCAGAAAACATAATATTACTTTTAAAAATGAACTGAAACGAATATTAGTAGATGAATGGAATAAAATTTCAGTCGAATATTGTGAAAAGTTGGTACAATCAATGCCAAAGAGACTTAAGAGCATTATTCAGCAGAACGGATATCCAACAAAATACTAGCTGTATTAATTAGTTACAAATAACATCACTGTACGAATAACTATGAGAGCTAAAATGCTGCGATGTTTCCTTTAAATATTTTTTATAAATTAATTTATGCCATTTTTTAAGCTAATTTTTTCTAAATTTCCTTTTGACAGGATAAATAAATTATTAATAATAAAATAAACACGATGAATTACTTTTATATATTTTTAATTACGGATAAATAAAGATTTCACTATTCGTACGAATAACCATGAGAGTCACTGTAAATTTAATTTCTATTTATTAATGGAGTGAATATGCCACAGATATCAAATTGTGTTAATAATTGTTTTTGATATCTATTTGAAAATACTTGATAAACTTCCATATAAACTCGATAAAATAGACAAACATAATATTAATTATATTTATATGTAACGAATTTATCTTAAACATACTTAGTCCTGTGCTAAAATCAATCAATTGACCAGTTATTCTCAACCTTTTTTCTGTTGAGGAATACATTTTAATATTATAAAATTTGGCGGCACACCTAAATATTTTAATAATTTAGATTTAACAACGAATTTTTATTGACAGATTATTATATTTATTCTTATTACTTACATTCAGATTACAGACATACTCTATACGGGATCATTAAATGGCGGCTCTTATTAAGTTATAACGCCATCTGCGGATTTTGTCTTTTTAGAGAAACTATAATTTTAATTTTTGATCATTAAATTGCGGCACTTATTAAGTTATAGTAACACTGAGGATTTTGTGTTTTTAGAGAAATTTAATTTTTATTCCTTAATTTTTAAATTTTGAGTAATGATAAAAAATTTTGGCTGTCGCAGAAATTCGGGAGTTAGATTTTTTCTAACGATACCCTATTTATAGGAATCGGTACAGTGGTTCCACTGCAAAGGGATATCCAGTCAACTACGTTTCACTATTAATATACCGGGTGTTTTTCTTGAAACCGAACACTCTGATTTTTGGCATGGAGCCAATTTGAATTTTTTTTAATTTTAAATGATATAATTATCACAATAAAAGCTATAATATTTATGTTAATCAATAAAATAGTCTTGATTCAAATAAACAGAAGAGGTAACTAATTAATTTTTTCTCAATCAATTTTTTTTTTCAATTAGAGCACTTCTGGATATTTACCCATTGTCAATAACAAATAACATAAATTGAAACAGAAAAATCTCAATCCTATCCTGTGAATACATAAAACACTACTTTTAACACAGACTACATATGAACATTCTATACATATATACATGATCCACAGAATTTAAACATAAAACAATAAATAAAAACTTATTCTAATAAAAAAAAAAACATATCAAGATCAAGGAAAAATTAGACTGTCGTCTTTATTTGTATAAAATATATTAACTGAATTTAATGTTTAAAATATTTAAATAATCAAATTTTTTATTGTTTTGTGTTAAATTCTTTTGGATTGTGTGCATATGTGCTGGATATTTGTTTATGTAATCTATGTTAAAAGTAATATTATATATCTTTACTGGACAGAATCAAGGGGTCTATGATGATAGTGTTTCTTAGGAGTAGGATTTTTCTGTGTGTTCATTTTATTCATTTTAATAATGATGGATAAATGCCCAAAAATACTCTAATAAAATATAAATTAATTGAGTGGTTCTTCTTTTCTGTGTGTTCATTTTATTCTACATTTTAATAATGATGGATAAATGCCCAAAAATACTCTAATAAAATATAAATTAATTGATTCAGGGAAAAAGCTAGTTTGTTATCTTTTATTTTCATTCTACATAACTGAAATTTTAATAAAAATTCATATAATACTATTTAAGAAATAACAAATAACAGCAATTTCAAATAAACAATATCTATTAATAAATGAAGATACAAATTTGTGAAAAAATAATTAGTTAATGCACCATTTATTAAAATAAATTGACAAACTTTTTGTAAAATGTAATATTTAAAAAATCAACATATAAAATCCATTTTAAAAGTCATATAATACAAAAGAAATGATCTTTACTATATAATGTTATATTCTGTAATAATAAAATATAATGTTATATTCTGTAAATTAGTATTATATATATAATACAGCTCTGAAATGGATTTCTAAGAATGTAGATATTCTGTCTCTATAATACTAAAAGTCAAAACAGTCTGTCTCTAGGAAGAAAAACTAGATAGTTTTGGATAATTCTAAAAGTTTGTTTTATCTTCATAATAAATTTGTTGAATTTTAATAGAATTCACTTTATTTGTATCAAAAATAAAACTTAATATTTGTAATGTGAATAGATGCCAGTTTATATGTTAACAGACAGATTGCTCTCTAAAAATATTGGAGAGTTTGATGAAATGCCATCTGGTCTCAAACTCAATGAAGGGAAAACCTCTACCTGCACCTTCATGTGAGACATCATCTCTGCAAGAGAATGGGCAATACCTAATGGTGACTAATGCAGGAGGGAAATGAATGAAAGCCAAAATAAGCTTTCAATTTCAATGCTTGTCTTTGTTCTAGGACATTCTCTTTGTCCTTGGAGTGAGAATTGCTCCAAAGACAGATGAACCATATACAAGGTGTGTTCATAAAGTAATGCAAGTGTTGTCATAAAAAAAAATTTATTCAAGATATAGTTATAAATGTTTAGAAATTTTCGATGTACTCCCCTCGTGCATCTACACATTTTTTCCAGCAATTTTCTCAGGCACAGTACGTGCCCTGGAAGGCCTCCACAGAACCTTGTTCAAAGTGGTTGTCACGGCAGCTTAGATTGCCTCAATGCTGTCAAAATGGTGTCCTTTGAGGGCAGTCTGCCGGTCTGTCAGAAACAAAAAGAAGTCTGCCGGAGCCAAGTTGGGACTGTAAGGGGGCTGGGGCAGCATTGTCAAGTTGTGCTTTGCCAGGAACTCACAGATGCGCAAAGCAGTGTGGCTGGGAGCATTGTCATGATGGAGCACCCAGGTAGCGATGATCTCCTTTCGCACGCAAAGGACCTTTTTCTCAATCTTTTGAGAACATCCACATAGTAGGCAGTGTTAATGGTCTGTCTTGGAGTACAAACTCCTTATGGACTACACCCTTAGCATCGAAAAAGACAATCACTATTGTTTTCACTTTTGACTTGCTCATTCTTACCTTCTTTTGTTTGGGGGACGCCAGTGTGTGCCATTAGGGAATCTGCATTTTATCTCCAGGTCGTATTCAAATGCCCATGTTTCGTCCCCAGTAATAACATTGTCTAAAATATCAGGCTCAATTTGAACACGTTCTGAAAGCTCATTCGCAATCGTCACTCAATTGGTCTTTTGCTCGTCCATCAACACTTTGGGGACCAGCTTGGGCACACCTTTTGCATATTGAGATCCATTTGTCATGATAGTTTGCACAGTGGCTATTTGAAAGTTCAGTGTCTCTGAAATCATCCTAACTATCATTTGATGGTCAGAGTTCAACAAATCATGCAGACAAGTCACATTTTCGTCAGTGTGGCTGGTTGATGACCTTCCAGAGCAGGGGTTGTCGGTCACCTCTTCCCAGCCCTCTTTAAACATCTTCAATCATCTTGAAACTTGCAAAGACGATATAGCAGAGTTCCCATAGGCTTGCTGGATCAATTGATTGATATTGGTATAACTTTTGCAGAGTTTGGCGTAGAACTTGATCGCATACCACTGTTTGATCGTTTGCTCCATCATCTGTCGTGACACAGTCATTGAAACAAGTTTCACAAAATCAACAATACTGATGCAACCACTGCTCGGAGCAGACTGACCTTGGGCACACTGTCAAGCCAAGCGTCCCCCCATCTAGCCTTAGCAGTCCAAATGCGCTGTGATGTACAGTTGCTTCACAATAAAATCATTTGCATTACTTTATGAACACACCCTGTACTGGTCAATGGCATAGAACTAATGAAGTGAAGTCAGATTATCACAGATGAGTGCTTCAGATGATCCCTCATCCTTCAAGTGTTTGATCACTAATGATTAATGCACCCTATATCCAGCAGGAGTGCTACTAACTCTTCAAATTATACTGCATCATCTGTCACACAAGCCAAACTGAAACACATCCAGAGCTTATGCAGAAGACTCTGCTCGAAAAGTTAGCTAAAATCTCCAACCTTCCAAGATTATAAAAGAAAACCTTCTATTACCATTCTACAATGCAATATAAACAGAATCACCATTTCTGCATCCAGAGTTAAATTGGATGAACTACTTGATTTGGCTGATCATCATCATGTTAACATCATTGCACTGGTTCATTCGCAATTGTCACTCAATTGGTCTTTCGCTCATCCATCAACACTTTGGGGACACCTTTTGCATATTGAGATCCATTTGTCATGATAGTTTGCACAGTGGCTATTTGAAAGTTCAGTGTCTCTGAAATCATCCTAACTATCATTTGATGGTCAGAGTTCAACAAATCATGCAGACAAGTCACATTTTCGTCAGTGTGGCTGGTTGATGACCTTCCAGAGCAGGGGTTGTCGGTCACCTCTTCCCAGCCCTCTTTAAACATCTTCAATCATCTTGAAACTTGCAAAGACGATATAGCAGAGTTCCCATAGGCTTGCTGGATCAATTGATTGATATTGGATGAACTACTTAAATTGGATGAACTACTTGATTTGGCTGATCATCATCATGTTAACATCATTGCACTGCAGGAGACCAAACTTTCATCTAAGTACCAAATCAAAATTAAGGGCTTTGATATCCTTTACCAAGATCAGCCAGGTAGTGAGAGTGGTGGTCTTTATTAAAAACTTAAAATACAACCAATTCAAAGATTGAAATCCTAATAGTATTTCAGACTCTTGAAATTAGCACAAAGAGTAGGGAAAAAATATAGAAAATACAGTAAAACTTTCTTTGTCAGTTTAAAATAATTTTATTGAAGTGCTTTTGAACCTCTGGGTGCTCTTCAAGCAATCAAAAGCCCTTCAATAAAATTATTTTAAGTTGACAAAGAAAGTTTTATTGTATTTTCTATATTTTCCCCTACTCTTTGTGCTGAATTTCAAGATATTTAAAAAATGGAACAGTGTAATTCAATTGAGAATGATAACACTTCAGACATTGAAATCTCCCCTACTCTTTGTGCTGAATTTCAAGATTTTTAAAAAATGGAACAGTGTAATTCAATTGAGAATGATAACACTTCAGACATTGAAATCATTGGAATTACCTGCCATTTCCAGAAATCTAAACCCATTCACATATTCAATCTTTACCATCCATCAAATAAGCAATTTGTGGACAAAATACTTGACAAACTATTCAAAATAGATAAAACTATGATTTTTGATAACCTAAATGCTAAAAATCATTATCGGTCAGTGATATCTGCAACTCAGTTATCAATAACTGTACTTTTACTAATAATAAATTAATCCTGCTTAAAATGCTTGTTGAATTATTTCTATATATCAAATACATCCAGTAATAAGATTAAATTATTAAGATAAATATATTTTTTATATATCACTTAAATATAATATAAATCACTTAAATATTTATGTACATTTTTAATAAATCACATTTAAGAATTAACTGGAGTTAATCTGAATTAAATATATCTGATATTTATGCATTTTAATCTAGAATATATCTGCATTGTAATGTTTATCTTCAATACTAAAAAATATAAATGTTGTGTAGCAATTTAGAAATAATGCATTGAAGAATAAATATAGAACTTTTCAGTGTCTAGACTATGTTTTTAATTTTATATATATACATTTATAACAGTCATAATTTAATTTAAAAATACTGTATAAAACTTCTTTACAATGATAATTAAAGTACAATGAAAAGTACTATAGTTAAAATAATTATATGAAACAGTCCTTAATTTATGAGGCTTTAACTTAATAATTTTCAAATTAAGGAAAATACTTGAAAATAATGCAATATTTAAGTACTTTACACAGTTTGTTACTGAAAATTATTAAGTTAAAGCCTCATAAATTAAGGAAAATACTTGAAAATAATGCAATATTTAAGTACTTTACACAGTTTGTTACTAAAAATTCTTTATTTGGAATACTTTCGATCATTAATTATCTTTAGCGAAAAATACATAATCACAAAAATAATCCAACAGCATTAAAAAGTTATTTTCAGTTCACTGACATTAATTGCAAAATTATTTTACAGTTTGAATTATCAGGATTTGCCAGAATATTTTGAAGATAATATGAATATATGGATGAAACATTTTCTCACATTACTTACTACAGATCAGAAATTACTACAGACTAATGAAGATGAAGAAGCTAGCTTACTTGAACAATTGAAATTTCAGATATGTGATAATATTGCTTTATATGCTCAAAAATATGATGATGAATTTTAAAAGTTTCATAAAATATGATTATTAACCATCTTCAGCAAAAAATATTTTTCATTGAAGATGGTTAATAACCGAAAGTACTCCAAATATAGAATTTTTAGTAACCAACTGCATAAAGTGTTTAAATCTTGCATTATTTTCAATAATATAGGATAAATGCAGTAATTTGTGACAGTTATTAAGGAAAATACTCTAAATTTAAAAATATGATAATAATTTATGGGATTACTGAAATCTTTGAAAATATTTAATTTAAAATAATCTTAATGGATCTAATGATAAATTTTTTGCTGTAATATATTTAAATTATGTGTTATAAGTCAGAAATATACTGTACATCATTTATAACTTGAGTCTTTAGGAATCATCCATAAACTATGTCTTACTATTTCAAACACTTTGTCAAAAAGTGTTTGAAAAGTGTGGAAAACTAATCAAGGAATTCCTGTATGTATTTGTAATATTACAGTTGGAGGTCAAACTTGAGAAAAAGTGTTTGAAATACACTATTTCAAACACTTTTTCTCAAGTTTGACCTCCAACTGTAACATTACATACATGAATCCCTTGATTAATACAGTTAATAAATCCTGCATATATCAAAACTGCATATACTGCATATATCAAAACTGCACTAATCAAACTAAAAAAACCAATGGGAATAATTATAATGAATCCTGGAAAATATCAAAATTTAAACTATAAAACCAATGGGAATAATTATAATGAATCCTGGAAAATATCAAAATTAGTTAATAGGAATAATTATAATGAATCCTGGAAAATATCAAAATTATAAAATATGTATTTTTTTTCTCTCACAAAACATATCTATATTACATTACATACACTTTAAATCATTGAGGAATATGTATAGGTATTAAAAATTTATAGTCAGAATTAAAATTTAATTTTGTAAAAAAATAATTGCATGTCCATAGACATCAAGTACTGGAGGAACTGAAGGCAAGACTGGCTATATATTGTAATGGCTATTATTAGGTGTTTGTCATTCACGCTAAATTTATTAATAAATAAAATTACGAACAAATTTAAAATATAACAATTAGATGACGAAAATCGTAATATTAACAGAATTAAATAAATAAATTTATTGCAGTGCTCTAATCATATAGATTACAATCCCCAAGATCCAGTCACCAATGCTTCAGAGAATTTGCAAAAAAAAAAAAAAAAAAAAAAAAAAAAAAAAAAAAAAAAAAAAAAAAAAAAAAAAAAAAAAAAAAAAAAAAAGTACTTGTTGAAGTGCACTAATCAAGGGATTCCTGTATACTGTATTCTTTAACTTCCAAATAAAACTTCAAGCAACTGGATATAAATGTAAGATATATCTGCATCTAGTAGAACTATATATAGATATATCTTACATTTTATAATAAATTTATCTTTCAATATATTATATTATAATCTCTATTTTCAAATAATTAATATAAAATTTTTATATTTCATAAAAGAAATCTGTAATCATAGAAATGTAAAACTAACTATTTTTACAGTGAGACATCACAATTTGCACAACTCTCTCCCTCCCTTACATCATTTATCATCACAAATCTATTAGTCTCCTTCCCCTAACAGCATGATGTAATTTATGGAGGTTCCTGTATGACTTAAAAAAGGAATTTTAGAAATTGTAAATGTTACAACACAAAAAATATCTATAACTGGTTTGCAATTATCATGGTTTTGTAATAGTATATTTTTATTGAATATATATTATAATTTTTCAATTATAAATCTCAAAATTAAAAAATAAAGAAAACAGGTTTTAAAAATTAAACTAATTTTGAAAATTTTATTAGTAGTAATAGTTGCTAATATGTATAATATTTACTAAAAGGAAATAAAAGATTATGACTTAAATCTAATTCTTGAAATTAAACTTGCTTCTGAATGGATGATTCATCCTGATAAAAAATAATGATAATTCAAAAACAAATATTTTTGTAGATATTTGAAAATATAATTCAATAACTGATTATAATATTATGAAGTAAGTTTATATCTTAATTATTATTAAGATATTTAATATTCTTTCTACATGTTAGATTATCAACGGAAGTTCTCAATTCTGATATATATCATATTGTACATTGTTCCTATACTTTTTCTTTTTCCATAATATAAGCAAATATTAGTTTGGCTTAATGTCTTGATATTAAATTTATTTTGATTACAATATATATAATATATAATACAGTGAAACCCCGCTCGTGCGTTCCCGTATCGTACGACTTTCCCGCTTTAAACGTCTATTTTCGGAAGTCCGAACATTTTCCTATACTTGCAATGTAAAACTTTCCCTCTTCCTACGTTTTAATTATATAACTTTTTTATTATGACGTCATCAGAGTTCCCGTTTCGTGCGTTTACCCGGCTCGTTCGACTTTTCGGGCCGGTCCCTGAAAAGTTTCAAAATCGGGGTTTCACTGTATATATATAATAGTTCTAAAATTAGTCTTGCCCTCAGTATTAGTTTATTTTTGAGTTGTTTTAAAAATATAAATGATCAATTGAAACATTATTATTGATGATTCAGTTAAATTTATTATCCAAATCAAGTGTGAAATATTTTTAACCATCAGAATTTTTCAATCCACTTATTAAATATGAATGAATTTAAAATCCTGATCAACTTTGTCATTATCTCTATGACAGAATTCCATTAAAATACATTCATCCATGTATATTAAATAACTGTAAATAATGCTGATTGAAGTTTTTTGCTAATATGATGAAATTTACAAAAAAGTGTTAAGTTAAACAAAATAAAACAATAATTTGTAGCATATCACAGATGGGTACTGTGACCATATGTCATTTATTTCATTTCTCTGCCCTTTAGAGTTTTTGGTTTTTTGCTAATATGATGAAATTTACCAAAAAGTGTTAAGTTAAACAAAATAAAACAATAATTTGTAGCATACCACAGATGGGTACTGTGACCATATGTCATTTATTTCATTTCTCTGCCCTTTAGAGTTTTTTCTGTAAAATGGCCATTTTGTCCTTTATTTTGTGAATTGAAAATTAATCTGCAACAAATTTGTCCATAGAAATATGACACTGTCATGTTTCTTTTGGACAGAAACATGACAGCATCCTTCTATCTTTTCATAAGTGACAACAAAATGATGAGTCCTGCCAATGTAGATGGGTTAGAATTTTTAAATATTTTTAAATCTATCATTTAAAAATATTAGACCCGTTCAGTGGTGATTCGATGATTTTTAAAATGTTTTTAAACAATATGTTTAAAAATGTCAAATTTCGATTGTCACCTCAGATCTAATGTCCTCACTGAACAGGTATTTTCATTAGTGAATATGTGCATCACTAAGAAAGCCCAATTAAAAGTTGAGACATTGAAAGCATGTATTTATACCAAATGCAGTTTCAACATGACATGTATAAAGTTTTATAAATTTTTAAACCATAAATCCAATTTATTAAAAAAATTTCATTCTTGTGAAAAATGTCAAATTTAATTTTTTTAAAATATCAACATGTTTTAAACATGTTGTTTATTACTAGTATTATTTATTATATTTTATAATAAGTGTTGTATTAAATAACGTATTATTTTTCAATTTTAATGAAACAAATAAACACAACCTGCTTTTTTCTTATTATGAAACAATTTATGATTTGTCCTTTATTTACTCCAAAAAAAAATTGTCACCATACAGGTTAAACAATCTAGTCAGTATATCAATTTTTGAATTGTTTTTTAGCAAAAGAAACATTAACTTCTGATGAGTTGTATCATATGAAGATTAGATTAAAATGCTTTTTAATTCTATAACCCTATAGCTAAATAATCTTTCAAAATTATTTGCAAGGTTATTTAGCTATAGGGTTAGCCTTGTATTCATTATCATTATTAATTATGAATTTTAATTTTTAAAATGCTTTTAATGTTAGTGTAATTATCGTGTAATTAGATGAAAGTTATTAGTAATAAAAAATTATTATTATTATTATTAATTTTGAATTTTGTGATTTTGCAAATTCTTGTGAAAAATGTCAAATTTAATTTTTTTAAAATAACATGTTTTAAACATGTTGTTTATTACTAGTATTATTTATTATATTTTATAATAAGTGTATTATAACCGAACATTGTCATTTAAAATTGAATGACGTTTTCTTCTTGGACTAATTTCATTGGATAATTGGTATCGCATTCGCTTTTCGCATTTTTTTTGCTTTTCCCAAGTTCTCTGCGCATCGCCAGTCATGACATCAATTCGCTTCGCCTCATAGCCGACTAGAAAGTCTTTCTAGTCGGCTATGGCTTCGCCTAACGCTTTCCGGTTTTCTTTTGGTCGGTTACACATTAATTATTCATAAATTGGCCTAATTTGATATATTTATTATAGGAAAGAGTTGTAATGTGTATGGGACGATATCTTTAAAACTGTTTAAAATGAATAAATACGAGTGTGCGAGGCAAAAAGTACGCAAGTGGTGTCGGACTAGGAGAAGTACTATGCCAGAAGGGAGTCATCGCTTATGCCAGCAGAACATTAAATAAAGCAGAACGAAACTATTCGACCACTGAATTAGAGTGTCTAGCCGTTGTATGGGCCGTCGAGAAGTTCCGTAGTCACCTCGACGGCACCGAATTCACCGTAGTTACTGATCATGCGGCGCTAAAGTGGTTCGAAGTTCAACAAACCTCACAGTTAGGCTAATGAGATGGGCATTAAGACTACAAGAATTTAATTTTTCAGTGCAACACACAAAAGGAACTGAAAATCAATTAGCAGACGCACTCTCCAGATCTCCCAACACAACAGATAACAACGAAAAGGAAGATGACTACTGTTCCCGTATCTGTGCCATCCTCTCCATTTCCGGTAGAGATGACTTAATTAACGCACAAAGAAACGACGACGAGTGCAGAGGAATATACGATTATCTAGCAACCGGCAGTCTACCTCCAGACCCAACATTAGCTGCAAATATAGTAGGTAAGTCAAGACATTATACCTTGACATTTTGTATTATACTAGAAAAACTGATCAGTCTGGAGGCTTTAGACCAGTAATTCCTAAGAATCTAAGAAATGCTATTTTGCAAGAATTGCATGATCATCCGACTGCCGGTTATCTGGGTGTCAGAAAAACTACGAAAAAAGTACAACAAAGTGCTATTGGCCAGCCATGACAACCGATATTAAAGAATACGTTTTATCCTGCCACGTTTGTCAAACAGTCAAATTCGACCAACAACCTCCGGCCGGACTAATGCAAAGTGCTCAAATAACGGAACACGGCGATCAAGTAGGTGTCGATATCCTGGGTCCATATCCAAGATCCAGGAAAAATAATAATTATATACTAGTAATGACTGATTACTTTAGTAAATGGGTAGAACTGTTTCCTTTAAGAGACATTTAAAGTGGAAACAGTAGTAAAATGTATGGTTAATGAGTACTTTTGCAGATATGGTCTACCGAGAACTTTAGTTTCCGATAATGGACCACAATTCATCTCCCGCTTGATGGCCGAAGTCTGCACCCAGTTGGGAATCAAACGTGTTCACCACTCCCGATCATCCCCAATCAAACCTAACAGAACGAGTCAACCGCACCTTAGGCTGTATGATAGCAGTGTACATTAACAAAACACCGAGATTGGGATATTCACTTACAGTAGTTGGCGTTAGCAATCCGATCAACCGTCCAAGATTCCACTCAATATACTCCGGCAAAATTACATCTTGGATGAGAAATCATGCTTCCTTGGGACTGCCTCACCCAGTACCCGAACCCACCTACCTCTGTAGAAGATAAATTTAACAACTTGCAACAAATTATAAACACGGCCCGAAGAAACGTCCAGTCTGCGCAGAATCAACTGTGGCAGCACTATAATTGGCGTCGTAGACAACAAACATTTCAGGTGGGTGACCTTGTGTTATTAAAAACTCATCCAATTTCTTCTGTCCGTAGACAATTTAGCGCCAAATTGGCACCCAAATGGGCAGGACCGTACGAAGTTTCGAAAGTGATATCGCCTCTTATCTATGAACTTAAGGATCCAGTCAGTGGGGCGATTCATGGTGGCCAGCATATAGCCAACCTGAAGAAGTACCGCCTGTTTAACAGGCCATCATACCCAGTAAGGGACGTCACCGGAGACGCCGGTGATACAAGACCTACAGCATCAGTAGATAGCGGCATCAGAAGAACTGTTTCCGGTCCGCATGTCGCTAGAAGTTCGGATGTACCAAACCGACGACTCAGGCCAACGCAGAGAGTGGACTATCGTCGTCTTGCCGGACTTCCTCCTCGAAGATAAGTTGTATAGATATAAATTTTCTTTTCAGCAGTAGTATTTGTAAATCCAAAAAGGTTGATTCATTGTACCGTTTTGAAACGTAAATAATGTTCATCGATGACTGTAAGAGATTACTAAAATACCAACAAAATTGAAACATTAACAGGGGGAAAAAGTCTCTTACAGCCCTCGAAAGGAATTAATATCAAAAATTTTCCCGTTATCAAACGATCGATATTGATCAAGCATCCTTTTATGGATATAATGTATTGTTATGTTAAGAAAATTACCTCCACATGTTAAGATTTAAGGATCAACTAATGCTCATAAAAATAGAAATTTAATAAAGTTGAAAATCAGTGAGGCTTTGAAAAGTTTACAGAAATTGTAAACGGGTAAGCTCTGACGGACAAAATTTACAGGAAATGCTACGCAGTTCCTTGTTTTACAGGGGGAGGAGTGTGAAGAAGTTGACTTTGACCTGTCCTATTTTTATTTTATTATGCACTCTATTATTTATCGTTATTTTCCAATATGCTAACGTATTATATTTTAGTTTAAAAGTTAACTTACTTCCACCTTCTCCGTCGTAGTTGGCAATCACGTAATACGGAATAGGAACCGTCCTCCGGAAGAGCTATCCCGGGTAATGACGTCATAATCTAATCTAAGTAATTTTACCACTGAACTGATATGTGAATGTAAGAATGATTCGTATCGAAGTATTGTTTGGTAGATAAATTAATTGTAAAGAGAATGACATGAATTTATTACTCTGAAAGCTAACAACTTTAAAACTTGTTACGTCTAAGTATGCAAATGAGCAAAGTGCGGGACTCTACGTCACTCGAGTATAAAAGTAGACGCATCCAACCAGCCAATTGAGGTGTCGTTTGATAACCAGAGGTGTTGAATCCAGACGTAAAATTGGCGAGTGACATTTGAGTTCTTGTAGAGATCGACTATTGTTTGAAGTTTGTATCGGAGGTGGAAGTATTAGAAGTTAAGTAATATTTAAGGTTTATTTCTTGTGACTAATTGGATTTTTGGATAGTTGAATTGAATTAAACAAGTTTTGTTGGATACTTGTTTGTTGCTTTATTATAGTTTCAATAAAGCATTTGTTAACACTTTTGTAAGTATTTTGAGTCTAATAAATTTATAGTTTTATTATTATTTTAACTTGTTTCAGAATTTATTCCAATTAGTATTTAAGTTTCTAACACTTTTTGTCCGTCTTGTTCTAACACTCGTTTGTTACTCTTAGTTGTAAGTTCTCGTTTCAGGCTTGGTTTTGCCGGTTAACGTGAAGTGATGTTAGAGTGTTTTTTGACGTTAATTAGTATTAAGTTAGAACTTAGAAAAAGACCTGAGCTCAGGCCGAACTCTGGATTGCAGAGTCGCTAG
>AYEL01087033.1:0-22818 GCA_000484575.1 Olivierus martensii
CATTTGCTAACACTTTTGTAAGTGTTTTGAGTCTAATAAATTTATAGTTTTATTATTATTTAACTTGTTTCAGAATTTATTCCAATTAGTATTTAAGTTTCTAACACTTTTTGTCCGTCTAGTTCTAACATTCGTTTGTTACTCATAGTTGTACGTTCTCGTTTCAGGCTTGGTTTTGCCGGTTAACGTGAAGTGATGTTAGTGTTTTTTGACGTTAATTAGTATTAAGTTAGAACTTAGAAAAAGACCTGAGCTCAGGCCAAACTCTGGATGCAGGAAACTTAGCTTAAGACCTGAGCTCAGGCCAAACTCTGGATTGCAGAGTCTTTTAGTTTAAGACCTGAGCTCAGGCTGAACTCTGGATTGCAGAGTCGTTAAAACCTGAGCTCAGGCCGAACTCTGGATTGCAGAGTCATTAGAACCATTAGGTTTAGTTGTAATTAATAGTATTGAAATTCGTTAGAATTAGCCCGTTAAGCTTAGTGGTACTTAGTAGTATTGACATTCGTTCTAATCCGCGTAAAAGACCTGAGCTCAGGCAGAACTCTGGAATTTGCAGAGTCGCTAGCTTTTAGCTGATAAGTAGATAGTATTGCATCCATCCTAATCCGCGGTCAGGTTTAGTTGTATAATAATATTGATATTCGTTAAAATTCGTGACTTTTCTGAGCTCAGGCCGAACTCTGGATTGCAGAGTCGCTAGAACCGTTAGGTTAATTATAGTTATTGTTATTGACATTCGTTCTAATCCGCGACTTTGCAGTCATATTGAACCTCGCGTAATTAACAATAAATATTGGCATGTATTGTTCAGAAAGTTGGCATGTGCTGTCTCATTTGGCGATTACAAATTCCTTAATCGCACGTTATACACTTCTGCAGTGCCACAATCCCCTGTTGGCGACTTTTGGTACTAAATTTGTTTTCTTTCGAAATCGAAACCGCAACGTCCACCAAATTTTATTACGTTTCGTCCAACACTTGATGCGCTAGAGGGCTCTGAACACTACATTTCTACGGGCCAGCCGTTATATCATTGAAGTTTATATGGACAAATCTGTCTGATAAGGGGATGCGCTTGTCAGGGAGGTCGAATCCAGATTGGTCTTGGAATTCGGTTGCATCGACACCGATACAATCGTTATCAAACTGTTGTTCAGAGCCAGCATAAGCAGCAATGACGTCATTGCTGCTTAAATTGCCAAAATTTTTCACTAGGTGTTTTAGGTACTGGCAGAACTGTTCCTGTATAAATACTCAAGATATACTGCTGCAAAGTTCTGTTGGTATGCAGAGATTTGATAGTGTTCTATAAGAGAGAAACATGCGTATAAATAATACATAATTGTCATAAAATGTGAATTAGATCTATTTGGTCTAATAACATATGACAAAGAAATTCAGACAAATAAGTCATAGCAGTTATGGGAAAAGTACAAGATATACCTCGACAGTTTTTTTGATTCTATGGCTGAACTCACACGAACCACAACAGAACCATGCCACCACCACAAAATGGTGATTGCTTGTAGACGGTCGTGAATTATAATTATATTAATATAGAAATGCATAATCTAACTCAGACGGACCACTAAACTGAAGTCGGTTTCAACGGCTGTCGCAACTTGTGGTCGATATCATCCACAAAATTGTGGTCGTCAGTGATTGAGCGCAACTCACACAATGCAACATACCGACCATTAGCCGCCGACAGCACTTTCAATCAGCAATCGGTAACGGATTGCACATATATACGCGCAGTCCCTTACCGACTGCGCAAATAAGTGGTTCGCGAGTGGTGGTGAACCACTCGCGAACCACTAAAATATGTGCAGCTCGAGGCACAAATCGGTGATAGAAATTAAATAGTCCTAAAAAACGTCGCAATTGTGTTATAGTAGTAGGTCATGGGAATTTTTGTACTGCCTCGACCTGATCAGGAAGTGGTTCTAGACTGTCTTTTGATACCTTGAACCCTAGGAATTCTAAGCTGGAGGCACCGAAAACGCATTTTGATGGATTGATACTTAAACTGTATTGATTGAAACGTTCGAATAGTGTTCTCAAATGCTCCATATGCTCCTCCTGAGACTGGGATGAAGGTGTAGGCGAAGGATAATCCTCTGAGTACCTCGTCTATAAATCGTTGGAATGTGGATGCTGCGTTGCACAGCTCGAACTGCATTCGCGTACTCTCGAATAGACCGAAAGGTGTTGTTATAGCTGTTTTGTGGATGTCGGTGGGGTTTATTGGAATTTGATGGTAGGCTTTTATGAGGTCTATCTGCGAAAAAATTGTTTTGCCGTACAGTTCTGATGTATCAATCTAAGATATTTGGGACTCCATATCTGTCCTTAGTTTGTGCATTCAAGGCACGGAAATCACCCACTGGTCTCCACTTTGGGCCATTTTTCTTGGGCACCATATGAAGTGGTGAAGCGTAAGCACTTTTTAACGGTCGCATGTGGCCTAATTCAATCATATATTGAAATTCTGTCTTTGCGATTTTTAGTCGGGGCTAAACGACGGGCTTTTGCGGTGACGGGCGGACCGACCGTCTCAATATAATGCATAACATTGTGCCTAACCTTCTGGTTTCTTTGTGGAGGTTTCGTGATTTCCTGGAATTCATTTAATGGCTTGTAATATACGCTGTTCCAGACACCAGTTTAATTGAGTGAATTTCTGCTTTACCTACTATTCCTTGCGAACTTAGATGTGTTTGCAGATCGACTAGACATTTGTTACGTAGATTTGGTGACAAGTTGAAATGGTATAAGAAATCGGCACCGATGATTGGGTTAAAAATATTTCCCACTAGAAATTGCCATTTATAACTGCGTCGAAGGTTAAAATCTAATATTAGCGCTTTTTGGGCGTATACATTTATTGCTGATAAGTTCGCGGCAGACAATGTCATCATAGGTCTCCCTACCTTCTGCAGAGCGGATGTTGATATTATCGATACATCCGAACCTGTATCTACTAGGAAGTTTATATTTGTCTTTTTATCTCTAACTAGCAGATCCATGCCCGGCGTTGCTTGGGCAGTTCATGGTGTTGTACTGAAGTTTCTCTTTCTCTTAAAAGATTTGATTATAAATATTATATAAATGTCAAGTGTCAGCTAGGAATCAAAAATAGAACTTTTTGTGAATTAAGTTCTATGATCCTGTTAAATTTCGATAAATAGTTTGAATTCTAATAATTAACAAAATCTAAAAGAAAATATATAAAATACAGTGCAGTCTTGATTTATTTGAAGTCATTGGACCAAAAGAGCCTTGGATAATCAAAAACTAAGATAACATGGAAGATTGAGTAAATTATTAAATAAATTGGATTTGAATTCATTAATGTGATGATGCCTACTTATTGAATATGATTATTTTTGAATTTTAAAGTAAAAAATTTTATTTTATTTACAACTGTTTTATTAATGCAGTATGGACTAATCCATTAAAGATTTTTGATTGGTTTATTCAAATACTATGCATAATGGAATTATATTGGGTTGTCCAGAAAGTTTGTACCGATTTTGAAAGAAAATTGAAAAACAAGATTTAAATTTTAGTATACATTTATTAAATTATATAGGTGCCATTCTGTTCTACAACCTTTCTCCATCTTTCAGGCAACTTGAAAATTCCATCCTTCCAGAATTTCTTGGGTTTTTCAGTGAAAAACTTTTCTATGCAATTTTTTTATCTCGACCAAAGAGTTGAAGTTTTCTCCATTAAGGGAATTTTGTAATGATTGAAATAGGTGAAAATCAGAGGGTGCATGCTCTGGTGAATATGGTGGATGGGGTAGAACATCCCAACCAAGCTCCAGCAACTTTTGTCAAGTTATCAAAGACACAAGGCCGCACATTGTCCTGATTAAACACGACGCCCTTCCGATTTGTAATTTCTGGATGTTTTTGTTCAATTGCTGTCTTTAATTAATCTAATTGGGAACAATACTTCTCTAAATTTATTGTCTCGTTGTTTGTTAAAAGCTCATAATACAGGATCCCTTTCCAATCCCACCACACACAGAGAATGACCTTCTTTGGATGAAGACTGGCTTTTGGGGTGGCTAAAGTGATGCATTCCGCTTTCCCCAAGATCTTTTTTGCTGAACATTATAATAAATGATCCATTTTTCATCCCCTGTCACTACTTGCTTCAAAAATGGTGTCTCCTCGTTGCGTTTATAGAGCGAGTCACAAATGGAAATGCGATCCATCAGATTTTTCTCCGTTAAATCGTGGGGAACCCATACATCAAAATAGTTTATGTAGCCAAGCTTCACAAAATGCTCGTGGATAGTGGATTTTGACATATTTAACATTTCTGCTAATTGACGTGTCATATAGCATGGGTTATTCTCGATCAGTGTTTTAATTTGATCTTCATCTGTGGTGGAGGGCCAACCTGGATGTTCTCGATTTTTAAGGTTGAAATCACCAGCTTTAAACCTAGCAAACCACTTCTGCGCAGTTCTTTCAGCTACAGCACCTTCGCCATAAACAACATAAGTTTGTCGCTTGTGTGGCATTTTTCCCTTTCCGGTAAAAGAAAAGCATTAAATGCCTAAAATGCACTTTGTTTTCTTCCATATTCAAACGCATATAAAACTGACAAAAATTAGTATATCATAACCAAATTTTTTTCAAAATATGCCTGAAGTACAGTCTTTTACAATATGTGCTCATGTCGTTTGTTTTCAATTGTTCTGATATGTTCAGACCTGTCCTTACGCCACCTAGCAAAAATCGCACAAACTTTTTTCAGACAACCCAATATATCCCTACACACACATTTCTTTGAATGGTACAAACACATTTTTAGTTACATATACAATAGTGTCTTGATTATCTGAGGTTTGATGGGTTGAAATTAGTTTCGATAATCAAAAACTTCGATAAGATGGAATTTTTGTCAAATTATTATTAAATAAAGCTATTTGAATATCATTGTTTTATTCGCCGACTATTATTAACTCCTTTGCTTTATCTGCCAACTACTTCCAATTCCTTTGCTTTATCTACTAGCTATTGCCACCGTCTTTCCTTTATCCGCCAACTACTGCCACCTCCTTTGCTTTATCCGCCAACTACTGCCGCCTCCTTTATCCCCAACCGCTGCCACCTCCTTTGCTTTATCCGCCAACTGCTGCCAGCTCCTTTTCTTTATCCGCCAACTACTACAATCATCTTTGCTTTATCTGCCAACTACTGCCATTGTCTTTGCTTTATCCTCCAAAATACTGCCAACTACTGCCATTGTCTTTGCTTTATCCTACAAAATACTGCCAACTACTGTCGCCTCTTTTGTTTTATCTGCCAACTAGTACCACTTCTTTTGCTTTATCTGCCAACTACTGCCACCCTCTTTCCTTTATCCGCCAACTACTGCCGCCTCCTTTTCTTTATCCCCCAACAATGATTAACTTTATGATGCATACTCTATTTTCAAGTTAGATCTGTTTTTTAAATATAATGACTTTTATTATAATTTAAAAATGAATTGTCATTCACTCCATATATCTTATGTACGTATTTGTATTTACATGAAAGTATACAAGTCCCCAATTACAGCAAGGCCAATTATTGAGAAAAAAAATGCACTAACATACAACCTGAAAATAAAAATAGCAAAATTATGCAATTAAAAACTAAAACATTATGGTTATTCCTCACCAAACACATACAAAATGCTGGAAAAATAAAATCAAAACCATTTCAAGGAAAAGAACTGCTGACCACATATGACTAAAAATCTCTACCCATCACTAAAAATTGAACCCACTTACCTAGTGTTCTACCAATTCTTACTAAAACATATACCCAATGCAATATCAATAGCAGAAGTCCTTTGAGAAATAGCATACCTACTGTGCCATAACTCATACTTTACTTTCAGAGGCAAATACTGCCAACAGGTTAGAGGAGTGCCCAAAGGAAGTCATCTTGTCAACACTTTGGCAGCGATATTACTTAAAAGTCTTGAAGAGTCAATTATACCTTAGAGCATTCACTTCATGTTGATTTTTTTGTTTTTATAATAAAATATTTTAAATTTTGGAACTGTTTTATTATAAAAATTACAAAAATGAAAAAATTCTATATGGGGTGAATTGTCATGTATTTTAGATAATATGAAATTTCCAATTAGATGACTCAGATAATCAGGATTCTACTAAATAAAAGCATTTTTATTTTAATCAAGGACAAATTTATATTTGTTCTGTTTAAAATAAAAAAAATTTAAAATTTCGATATTTCTTGATGTTTATTGTTATTTTCAATTGAAAACTAATATTCTTTATTATATTTGCAGAATATAAAGTAAGTCTACAGCAAGAACAAAATCGACAGTATAACAGTAAAGAGAAATTTAATGGTCAGTTCAAATTTAAATGCAATAAGTGTGAAGAAAATTTTTTTTCATTATATAGTTTAGTTATCCATAAATCTAAATTTTGCAAAAAAAAAGCTATAACTATGAAGATGTTGAAAAGACATATAATGACACCTTTTAGGAAGAAATATGCTTGTGATCTTTGCAATAAAAATTATTCAAATGAGTTATATATCAAGAGCCATCTTTTAATGCACATTAGAAAGAAGACGTTTATTTGCACTATTTGTCAAGAAAGTTTTTTAGCAAATTCTCACTTACATGAACATAAAAAAGTTCATTTTGAAAATGTTTTTCAATGTAAAGTTTGTAAAAAGAATTTTAGA
The DNA here is from genome assembly GCA_000484575.1 of Olivierus martensii. NCBI lineage: Eukaryota > Metazoa > Arthropoda > Arachnida > Scorpiones > Buthidae > Olivierus > Olivierus martensii. Next base: position 6,735 of record AYEL01087033.1, read on the forward strand.
TTTAAATCATACTTAATCAATCATCGTAAAAGTCATTTAGATGATGATAAACCTTTTCAATGTGAAATATGTAATAGAAAATTTACAAGAGAAGTACATTTAGTAAATCATCAGAGAAGCCATTGTAAACAGAAACAGATTCAAATTCTTCAGTGTCAAATTTGTAAAAAACAATGCAGGAGTAGAGCTGTTTTAAAGGAACATGAAACTTGCCATTCCAAAGAGAGGCCATTTTGCTGTGATATTTGCCGAAAGTGTTTTAAGGGAAAACAAGCTTTGAAGACACACTTAAAAATTCATTCTGAAAAAAGGCCTTTTCGGTGTGGTATATGCAATAAGAGTTTTAAACTGAAACCATATTTGAAGCTACACCTGAATACTCATTCTGAGGAAAGACCATTTCAATGTGAACTTTGTGATAAAACTTTTAAGCTTAAAGTACATTTAAAACGGCACATGACTTTTCATTCTGGAAATAAATTCTTAGAATGTGAGATTTGTAAAAAGAATTTCCGACGTGAAGAAACTTTAATTGCCCATAAAAATGTTCATCGTGGAAAGAGACCTTTTCAGTGTGATATTTGCAAAAAGTGTTTTAAGACTAAGCGTTGCATAAAATTACATCTTTCGTGCCATTCTGAGGATAGAGATTTTTATTGCCAGCATTGCCAAAGACATTTTACAAGCAAATATTCATTCATGAAACATCAAATGTCATTCTGGAACTAGAATTTTTTTTGTGTAAACTATAATTCAAATATTATTAAACAAATTTTGTAAATTTAGCTAAAAGTTTATGCATTTGGCATTTGTGTTTTGAGTTGAAAATGCCAATTTTGGCAGTTTTAAATTTATAAAAAGCTAACCTTTTAGTGTGATTAAGTAGTGATATAAGTAAGGTATTTAGATATATACCATTTGATTGCTATCTAAACAATTTATGTCTGCTATTTAAATTTTAATACAATTTCAATTTAATAATACATCAAAGTGAATGTTTTGACCAAGCTTATCTATTGTTTTCTTTACAAAGAGTATATGTTGACAAATGATATCATCAAAATTATACTCTGAAAATTATTTTCTTTAATTTGTGATATTTCCAAGTTGATTTTATATTTTGACCAAGTTTAGCTATTGTTTTCTTTACAAAGAGTATATGTTGACAAATGATGATATCAAAATTATACTCTGAAAATTATTTTCTTTAATTTGTGATATTTCCAAGTTGATTTTGATTATACAATTTCATAATATGCTATTTTGAATTCATTTCAAAGTTAAATTTATAAGTAAATTTTAAATGTTAAATTCAAGAATTCCTGAATTTATTATTATTTATTAAAGTTTGATGTAAGGAAGTAGTGTGTCTACTTCCATTTTGAGTTTTGTGCAATAATTTTATTTATGAATAAATGAAATTTTGTTAAATTGTTATCAGTGCAATGTTTGATTTAAATAATATAAATCAGATTTTTTTTCCTTATAAAATTGATTTTATCATATTTATCTACTTTTTCAAAATTTGATTATCATCAGTTTTGATGAGAAAATCAAAAATCTTAATTCTGCAAAAATACCATTGGAACAACTGTAATGTCCACTTGAAGGATTTGCTGCTCTTTTCGGGGGGGGTCATATTTTTTTGGAAATGGCTATGGTCAGAGCTAGCCCAAGGCACAATGAAGTGATGCACAGCATCAGGGTGCCACTGCTGGTGCTTTGCAGGATATGGGGGCACCTTACAAGATTATTTAGCCACTGTCGTCTTTAAAAAATATGGGGTGCTGTAAAAGAACTTTGCAGCAGGACGTTGACTACCCTAGGGCTGGCTCTGGCTATGGTTATCACCAGATGGCCACATAGTAGAACAGTTGTTTACCACCTTGTTGAATCCAGATTTAATTCTGTTATCACTTTCAGTTTTTCAAGTATGATCCTGGTCTATTGAAATCCCCATTAATCTTATTGTTATCTCCATAACTGGTGATAGGCTCAAAAAATGGCTGTCACAAATATGTCTCCTATAATTCAGTAGCATAATTAAAACTAAACCTAACCAAACTTTCACTGATCCTTATTTTTTGTTTCTCCAGCTTAATTTATCAAATGGAAAAGTGAAGTAGCATTACAAATTCCAATAAGTGTTGACCAAATTTATGAGTTTGGTCAACACTAGTAACTTGCTCACAAATTTTCGAAGTACTTAACAGTTCATTATGTGAAGACTATTTCTATCCACTTGCACTCAATTTTTTATAGGCCAAAAATCTTCAGTTTTGTTGCTGTTCGTGAAAATTTTGTATACATGAGATCTAGCCTTCCAGTAATTAATTTCAAGTTAATTGCCTGATGATTGGATTCTACACATAAACAATTTTTAGGAACGAACTATTTGTTATCTCGGAAAGGAAAAATTTCCGGACGCATGTTTTTATGGACTTTATTTTGATGATTTGTATCTATGGCGATATCTTCTATATAAACAGGGAAGAAGAGTTGTATCCATGCTTTAAATTTGGCCTTTTAGAAACATTCTGTATAGAATTATTTGTTATGGAAACATCTCGGGAAACGCAAGATATATTTGCTACTTATTTATCCAGGCAATACTGAGTATGCCAACCATATAAACAGGGAAGAAGAGTTGTATCCATGCTTTAAATTTGACCTTTTAGAAACATTCTGTATAGAATTATTTGTTATGGAAACGTCTCGGGAAACGCAAGATATATTTGCTACTTATTTATCCAGGCAATACTGAGTATGCTAACTGCAGTCTGACCCTGTTAACACGCGGTAGTCGGGGCCCATGGTTACTAAACCACGAGTTACAGTATTAAAATTGAGCGATAATATAAATTCCAACATTGATATGAATTTTCAGTGTGATTTGACCAATATAAAATAATTGAACATGTAGCTAATCCCACTGATCACGAGATTTAATGACGATGATGTGTAGGAGTGGTATCACAAGTGATTGCTTATCAAAGTAGCCATGGTAAAACCGCGTGTTAACGGGGTCCGATTGTAGTATATTGAAGCAACAACAGTCGATTCTCATTATTCGCAGTAATTAAGTTCTGTAAATTATTTGCGAAACAACCATTTTATGCCTATGGGAAATATAGAGTTAGGTTCCTGCGAACCTTCCCAATATTTTCAGCCTTTGCATTGTTTTAGTAGTCGAATACACGAATACGGAATCCCCGAATAACGAGAATCGGCTGTATATCAATATAGTATCTATGATAAAATTTAATAGATTTTTTTACATTCAACATACGGATTATGCCATGATGATTTTTGCATTAGCAGTCTCAAAATTTACGCTTTTATCAATAAAAAGTAATAGAACATATCCCTGAAAATTTCTAATGCAATCTTAGAAGTGATCACACTAAACTTTGCGGACTATTAATTTTGATTATATTTTAATCCCTTGATTTTTATCCTCCAAAAATATAGGATAGATTCTGATATAGACAATTAGCTTTTTTAACCGAAATTGCTTGGTTTTTTTAGATTTGCTGTTCGAATTATTTTCAAATTAATCGGAGAAAAAGTTTCGTTTCAATGTTGGCCGGATGGCTCCATAATAAAGCAGTATCGCTTATCACTAGAGGATCCAGGTTGACATCTCCAATTTTTCACCAGGGATTCAGGCCCGGTTGCGCCATTGAATCCATCTTTCAACTTTCCAGTTTTCCTCATTATTGTGTTGACCAGCTTGTGATGACTCAAAATGACCTCACCAAATATATTCCTCGTATGATTCGGCGGCATAATTCAATCCAACCAAATAAAATTTATCTCAATTAGTCCAATGATTTTGATGAAAATCTTTTTGAAGCACGCATCGCAGCAAAAACAATTTGCGTATATGATGGCAAATTGTTCTTGCTGATTTCAAAATGTTAACGATAAGTCCATGTAATACTGGCATGCAATCCATGAAATATGATGATGATATACCTATAACGCCTTGCGCCCTGAGAAAAGTAAGTATGGCGCTGCATTTGTGATTCATTGGCGTAATTATAAACAACCTAATCGATTCAGATAATTGGGAATGGACCAATCAGATTCAAATAAATATGATACTGCCAAATAAAAATTGTGCTTGCGTGTTTCTCATTTGCTCGGATTTCTTAATCGATACTCATGTAAAGCATGCCTAATCTTGGATCCTAAAAAACTAATTTCATCTAACGTCGATCCACAAATCTGGTGGTTCGACGTCAGATAAACTATGTAGTTCAGAGTTCAACAAGCTGGTTTTCGAATAATTGGAAAATATCTGGACGGGTGATATTTATTCGACTAGGTTGTCTAGATTCTGATATTTCTACACACATGACATGGTTTGTTGAATCCCATCCTTTATCAACTCAACGAATTGCATCACAGATTCGGGCAGCCTGGAATTGTCTCCTAATTGACGGGCCGTTTCATTACTTAAGCTGATTTGGCGGCATAAAACCTACTAACAAGTCCACCCAGATGACTCGGGATAGAATCCAAGTTCCTTCTTGAAAAATTTATTTGAGGAGTTTGGACCTAGTTGATAGATCTCACCCGCAATAGTTTGATTTATCCCTCCTTCGGTGTGGGCAGGGAATGAATATCTGTTAGGAATTCAAATCGACCCGCTACTTAGTACAGTAATCAAATAATAAAATAGCGTTAAAAACAGAACGAATACTAATAACGCAGTCATCTGGATATTCGGCAACTACTATAGGGGCATTTCTGTTAATTTAATACTGTATAAGCATCGACTCCATGGGGGCAGTCACCTTCGTAGAAATTTGGGCATGGAGGTAAAAATATTTTTTCTTCTCTGAGTTATTTTATACAGTATTTAACAATGCACAACTTACCATAAATACAAATAATCATTAATATCAAACTGTTTGTTCATTTTTGTGTAATTTTATGTAAAAAAACTACGTAAATATTTGAATATTAATAACTGGCGCGTGGTAACGTGTTGGCGTGCCACACAGAAGGCTTAAGTCCGGCAGTTCATGAAAAATTTCTTCGGGTTTGTGGGTCCGGCCCAGCGATTCCCATCCTTCATTTTCCGCCCCTTCTATCAGATGTTGGTATAATCTGTGATTGGAATTGGTCCTGTTCCTTAGTAATCTCAGTGATTGGAAAGGGGCGTGAAAAAGAATATATTTTTTTGTCAACAAATCAGATGTTGGTATAATCTGTGATTGGAATTGGTCCTGTTAGTAATCTCAGTGATTGGAAAGGGGCGTGAAAAAGAATATATTTTTTTGTCAACAAATAACGCCACATTCCATTCTGGAAGAATACTATGTGGCGGGGCAAAACAAGCCCTTTCACAGACTGCCCACCCCTGCGGAGAGGGCAGCCGGATTGTGGAGAACGGGGATCGACAGGCCGGGCCCGAACTCATGATAAATATTTTCAAGGGTAGGATCCGAGACTCAAACCCGAGTCCTGAAGAGTGGAAAGTCAAAGCATTTCCACGCGGCCAATCCGGCCGATTAAAAAAAGAATATTAATAACTTGCCTTCGTGATAAGTCACAGGATGGATCCGGGTTTAAGTCCGGTTCCCACACCTCCAGTTTTTCAGGAGAGTCCAGGCTCGGCTCGTTGGACCCCACCTTCAACCATCCAGTTGACCCCATCATGGGTGTTGGCCAGCATGTGATGGGCTCTACAAGTGGCCGCTGCCAGATACAGTATATCTACAGTGACCATATTTTCTAGAGAAAGTAAATGACAATAGGACAATTCAGAAATTGTTTCATAATAAGAAAAAGTAGATTGCGTTTATTTGTTTCATTAAACTGAAAAGCCTTATAACATTTATTATAAAATATAATAAACAATATCAATAATAAATAACACAATATAATGAACAATACGACGTTTTCAATAATTATATTATTATTTAAAAAAATTAATTTTGATATTTTTTACAAGAATGAACTCTTTAATAAATCGGATTTGTTTTAAAAATAACATAAAACTATACAGGTCATGTCGAAGTTGCATTTGCTATAAATACAGCTTCCAAGTTTCGATTTTAATTGGGTTTCTCAGTGGTCCACATATTATTCATTTTTTTGTTAACAGATGACGCCACTTTCCATTCAGGGCGAATATTAAGTGACGGGGCGAAACAAGCTCTTCCACAGGCTGCCCACTCCTGCGGAGGGGTCAGCCGGATTGTGGAGGATGGGAATCGGCGGCCGGGGTCGGACCCCATGATAAATATTTTCAAGGGATGGGACTCGAGACTCGAACCCGGGTCCTCCAGAGTGGAAGATAGAAGCGTTTCCACGCGGCCAATGAAACTAATAGTTCAGTAGAAGCATTAGATCCGAGGAGACAGAAGAAAAATTCGAAGATTTTTCAAATCTAAAAACATTTTAAAAATCGTCGATATTTCACAAACTATATTTTTTTGTCTAAAATATTTAAAAATTCTACCCCATCTACGATTGGCAGGACTCGTCATTTTGTCACTTGTCGCAAAAAAATGAGTGTCGTGTTTTTGTGAACCGCGTGTTGCACACCTGTATTCTATTTTTCTTTATTTTTTTGTTAACAGATGACGCCACTTTCCATTCAGGGAGAATAATCGCTACAATTCGGCGCCAAAATTTACCATTTTTTTGTTAACAGATGACGCCACTTTCCATTCAGGGAGAATACTATTTTTGTTAACAGATGACGCCACTTTCCATTCAGGGAGAATACTAATATTTTTTTTTGTTAACAGATGACGCCACTTTCCATTCAGGGAAAATACTAAGTGACGGGGCGAAACAAGCCCTTCCACAGGATACACCCCTGCGGAGGGGTCAGCCGGATTGTGGAGGACGGGGATCGACGCCCCCCTGCGGAGGGGTCAGCCAGATGGTGGAGGACGGGGATCGACGGGCCGGGCCCCATTCTAGTAGAATACTATGTGACGGGACGAAACAAGCCCTTCCACAGGCTGCCCACCCCTGCGGAGACGGGGCGAAACAAGCCCTTCCACAGGCTGCCCACCCCTGCGGAGGCGGGGCGAAACAAGCCCTTCCACAGGCTGCCCATCCCTGCGGAGGGGAAGCCGGATTGTGGAGGACGGGGATCGACGGGCCGGGCCCGGACCCCATTGATGTGGAGGACGGGGATCGACGGGCCGGGCCCGGACCCCATGATAAATATTAGGATCCGAGACTCGAACCCGGGTCCTCCAGAGTGGAAAGCCGAAGCGTGGATGAGACCCGAGACTCGAACCCGGGTCTTCCAGAGTGGAAAGCCGAAGCGTTGAGATACTATAGAACCCGAGACTCGAACCTGGGTCCTCCAGAGTGGAAAGCCGAAGCGTTTCCACACGGCCAATCCGGCCGACGAACTTCAATATTTGATTGTGTTTTGTACACTTGGACCGGGCCCGGACCCCATGATAAATATTTTCAAGGGGTGGGACCCGGGTCCTCCAGAGTGGAAAGCTGAAGCGTTTCTACGCGGCCAATCCGGCCTACTCGAACCCGGGTCCTCCAGAGTGGAAAGCCGAAGCGTTTCCACGCGACCAATCCGCCAAGTAATGTTTGGATTTCAGATCCATATGCGAGTACTGGTAATATAATCCGGCCGACCACTCCAGAGTGGAAAGCCGAAGCGTTTCCACGCGGCCAATCCGGCCGACGCTGTATTCTATTTATCATATCAATTCACAATCTAAAGAGGTTCCCAAAGTGCGGCTCGCGATGTCAGATCATCTGCGATCTTGAATTCATAGAGATAATTTACACACGATCTTGAATTCATAGAGATAATTTACATTTTTACAAAAAATAAATAAATTTTATCATATTATTAATAAAAATTGTTCAGTTAAAAAAATACATGTATAAGTGCTTCCAAAATATGTTTTCATTATCACAAATTGCGAATGCCTCGCGGGCCGCCTTTTGGACAGCCCTGATGTAGATTAACAGTTTTACAGTTTCGAATTCATTTTCGATGCATTTATGTTTCCACTGATTTAAATTACATTTAAATTTAAAACGTTGTGAATATTGTATGTTTAAAATACAAAATTTTCAATCACTGTTGACTTTCATCCGCATCTATTGATAATTTAAATAAAAATGTTAATTGATTTTTAACGGTCGGTATCAAATTAACATATTTCATAGTCAAAAAGCTATTCCCGTTGCAATCTGAAAATAAGATTTCCAAGCATCAATTAGTTTAGACTGTTTAAATAGGCTAGTTGTATCTAGCACTGGTTGTATATTATCACCAGCTGTATAAATAAATGGAGAAACTGCTGTTCACGGTTTAAAGAACTTGGTAATGATTCGAGGCTAACGTAACTGCTTATAATGATGCCGTCGACAGCGAAAGCATCTTTTGATAAAATTTGCGATTCTAGCAATGAGACATCGTGTATATGTTGAAGAGAATAATAATAAAAAAAATCTTCAGATTTTGTACTACGGTTTCCTCTCCTTGAGATAAATTATTTATATATCAAATAAAATCAACAGTATTAAAAGCATCATAGAATTAAAATTGAGATACAGTATATTGGAATTTTTTATATTCTGGATTAAAAATAGAAATAATAAAATGAGTTGTAACAATTGTTTCTAATTTATTAGAATTAAGTTTTATTACAACTTTATTACTGTGGGAAATTTTTCAAAAGGTCAATTAAAATTGAGAAAAAACTAATAAGTTTGCATTGGCTTAAATTTCAAAATTATCAGAATATTAATTACACAGTATATTCATTTTATATAACTAAATTACAAATAAAAAAGTAAAAAATAAGTGCACGATAATCAATGGAAAATTTAAAATATATATACAAGATGTTTTCTAGCACCCGTACCACTCTTTTTTTCTCTGAAATGCGATGAGATAGGAAGTAGGGGAAAAATTTTGATTACCAATCTCATCGCATTTCCGAGAAAAAAGGGTGGTACGGGTGCTAGAAAACACCCTGTATATAAATTAACATATATATAGTTACGAGACAATTTGATTCGTTACGAAATGTAACTTAACATCGTACATTTATTTTTTGAACTTCAATTATAATTTTGATGATTTAATTGCGGATAATTATTCCTTAAAGCATACCTCTATTAGTTCGTTCTGAATTCCATCATCAAAAATAAAAAATAGCAAAGCAATTATTGTATATTATGATCAGTTACAGAATAATTATTGTATAGTGAGTGATCGGTTAACGAACATAATCCGTTCCAAGAAAATGTTCGTTATCCGAATTGTTCGTAAACCGATCATCGATTTACCGTAGGATTTAATGGGAATTTAATTCGTTCCGGAGACCCCCAAAAAACATAGTAAATTATATAATTTTTGATTTGTTTGTTTATATGTAATTACAATAATACATACATACAGAATCTTGCATTTTCATCTATTATGTTTATTTTCCGATAAAGAATCTGCCCAATATCGATTGCTTTTCGCCTTCAGAATTTTTAGAAGTGATTAATGTCATTGTCATGATAGAGATCCCCAAGTCTATTGACCTTAACCTGGTATGGATGCCATTCCTGTGTTAGAGATCTCTAATCTTATTGACCTTAACTTGGTATGGGTGCCAGTGATAGAGATCCCCAAGCCTATTGACCTAAATCTGGTATGGGTGCCATTCTGGATAGAGATTCCCAAGCCTATTGATTTCAACCTAGTATGGGTGCCATTCTAAGGGCAGAGATCCCCAAGCCTATTGACCTCAACCTGGTATGGGTGCCATTAAAGATCCCCAAGCCTATTGACCTTAACCTGATATGGGTGCCATTAACAATAAAAAATTGTAAAATCTCTCTCTTACCTTCTTTAATAAATCTTTGATTGTTGTCTCCGGAGACAACTTAAATCAAAGATTTATCCATACCATTTTAATCGGGAAAAACTGCTATTCTCTCATCTTTACCCATAAGTCCACGAACGCGCAAGGCCTAAGTCTGTCATTCCGTTAGATTAGTTAAGCATTAACTGATGAACTTATACAAGGGTATTAACAGTAAATTCAACCGACTTATACCAAGGCTCAATGATATTATTAAAAAAAACACTTGCATAAGTCACACACCTCAGAGTGATGAATTTATTATTATTTTCTTTTATAAATTAATTAATTATTTTTTAAAATTATTTTTGAAATGTGTTATTTTAAACAGTTTGTAATGAAAAGTAATTATTGTCATAAATAAAGAACGATTATGCTTGAGGTGGATTAATGGGACCAAATGGACAGAGAAAAATCAAATTCCAGGGTTAGACAAAAACTCCAAATCAACAGTTCAATAATTGAAATATCACTAAAAAACAACTTCAGTGGTATGGTCATGTGGAACGCATGGAGCCAGGACGTTTCCAAGATGAGATGCTTGAGGAGAATTAATGGGACCAAATGGACAGAGAAAAAATCAAATTCCAATGTTAGACAAGAACTCCAAATCAACAGTTCATTAATTGACAAAATTACTAAGAAACAACTTCAGTGGTATGGTCATGTGGAATGCATGGAGCCAGGACGTTTCCCCAACCTTGTCATGAATGCCATCCACAAAGAAAAAGAAAAAGCGAGGAGTCCCAGAACCAAATGGCTTAAGACCATTCTGGGCAGGTCAGGTTTAGGCAACTACAGAGATCTCACATCCACCGCAAGAGACAGAAGAGCCTGGAGACTTATGGTTCATGGAAGACTCAACCCGACAAGAATGGATGAGGATTAATGTAATGTAATTTGTCTTATAAAGTGTCCTTTATACAATGTTTTTGGAAGTTACTGTTTGCTGTCTTGCAAGTACTCATTATGTTTAAAATACAAACAAACAAACAAACAAAAAAAAAAAAAAAAAAAAATCCCTCTTAAAAAATTGGAGGAATGGGACCCTCGGATCCTCCAGAATTATAAACCACAGCTTTATCACGCAGCCATCCGGCTCATCGGTCATTCCGTTAATCCGTGGGTCCCATAGTTTGTTCGGTGAAGTGTTCGTTAACTGATCACCCACTGTATATTGCTGAATTCTCATAATAATCACTGATCTTTCGTTTTCCCAACCTTGTCATGAACGCCATCCACAGAGAAAAGAGAAAACGAGGACTCCCAGAACCAAATGGCTTAAGACCATTCTGGGCAGGTCAGGTTTACGCAACTACAGAGATCTCACATCCACCGCAAGAAACAGAAGAGCCTGGAGACTTATGGTTCATGGAAGACTCAACCCGACAAGAACGGATGAGGATTAATGTAATGTAATTTGTCTTATAAAGCGATAGTTTTCATTGAATAATTCTTAATGATACTCTTTAAACGTCGGCCGGATTGGCCGCGTGGAAACGCTTCGGCTTTCCATTCTGGAGGACCCGGGTTCTCCTCATTATACAATATTGTTTGCATTTTTCAAGTTTCTTATAAGATACATATACTACATATTATAATTGGCATACTTTGGCTCAGGCTAACCTTGGTCAAAACCTTTTGCTACAAAATAAACTGAAAAATATTTATTACAGTCACAGTTATATTACTCAGAAAATAATAAGTTTTGAAACACAAAGCATTAATTAATAGTTTTTATCAAAAAATGCTTGGATAATTTGAGTTTTTGAAATCATGAGTTCCAGCATATCTAATTAAAGAGAAAAATTTTATATAATCATATTTTTTTTTTTTTTTCACTTTTTAACTATAGACTAACCAAGTGACATTTTTGTTAGGAAAACCAAATAATGTCAAGATTGCATGAAATAATATTGACATTCAAACAATATCTAAAAATACTTAACAAAAACTTAACAATTTATTGTAAGGAAAATCATAAAAATCAGTTATTGATGTTTGAAGTTATATAAAAAGTTACATTAAATGTTTTAATTTTGAAAATATTGATATTGATTTAACCAAAAAATGTTTCAACAGAATGAGATAAGAAATGATGTATTCTTTAATTTACATTATAGCTCAATATATTATCCAAATTTTCAATTAATGAACTGTTTTCTTCAGAAGAGAATCTTTCCCTAACTACATGAAATATTTTAATGGATCAGTAAAGTTGCAGATAATGATGCCATATCTATTATATCAATATTAAATAAAAAATTTGGCTAATAAAGCAAATATTCTTAGAAAATTATTATAATAGTTGTTTTGATGAAAGGAAACTGAAATATTAAAATTTATTAACTAATGTGAAAAGCACTGCTTCAGAACATAAAAATTTGAAAAATTCAATTGTTAATAATCACAGTACAGTGGTACCTTGGTTTATGACAGTAATCCGTTCCAGCATTACTAGGGCCGTGCGATGGCATCAATTGTTGATTATTAATCGATGGATTTTCATGCTGATGCATCAAACCATCGACAATTATAAGACTTGGTGTCAGGACAATTCGTCGCACGGATATATCTTCGCAATGACATTTTGTCGTAAGATATAGAAAAAAAAAATAAAGACAGGAGTATTTAAAAAAAATTAACTTTTTTTATAAATTTTTTTGCAATACTCTTGTCTTCATTTAATTTTTATATCTTAATATCATGGAGACGATATATCTGTAATATTTATTAAAAAATTAAATACATAGTATTTTTTACAAAGCAAATTTTAACGACAAAATAATAATTATCTAAAATACAAATCTTTGTGTGCAAATACTAAAATATTGATAAATTTGAATAAAAATGAATGAAGATGAATTTAGAACAAATTTACATTACAGGTAGGCCTCGATTAGCGCGAATAATTGGTTCCACGAATTTCTCGCGCTAATTGAAGTATTAACTCTATGGAAAAATATGGTAATTGGTTTTTGCTTTGTGAGATTCCGGACATTAGCTAAGTTTCACGATGAATAACCACAATAAACTTAACACTAACTGTTTAAGAAATATTTATTTTCATATTTTACATCATTGTTCATCATCTAAATTAATAACTTACCAGGAATTGCGTCTCATATCATCATCAAACCAACCGCCAAATCAAAACCAAAATAGCGAATCGAAAGCGGAAGTTGAGCGCCGCCTGGCCGCCAATTCTGGGTCGAGAATTGAGTGAATAGGCCGATTTGCAATTAAGCATTGCAACTTTATTGAATCAGTAAATTAGTTCCAGATAGCATTAATAAGCGAAGTTAATGAACCAATGAGAAATTTTTAACAAGTTTTCTATTTGTTTATTAGCAGAATACGACACCAAAAGATAACAAAAACAAATTTTTTTCACAAGTTTTATTTTAAATAAAGAAATCAGATAATAAACAAAAGAAAATAAATAATATCGGTAGTACAGCAATATAATAGGCAAATAAATTTGTAAAGATATCCTTATTTAAAAAAATTTAACAAAGAATGCTTTTATGTCGCTCAATCACATCCATTTTTTGCTGTAGCGTAATCACTTCTCTTTTTTTCGTTTCCTGTTTTATCATCAAAAGTGTTCTTCCTTTTATCCATTTCGATACTTTTTAAAAGAGAAAATTCTGTACTATACTGTATGTATACGATAGCAAAGCTAAATAATAGTACAGTAATGTTAAACAGTTAAAGGGAAAAAGCCCATCTTTCTGATGTTTCACCCCTTCAAAATCGTGTGACCGTTCTTGGACTGCTCCTCGTTCGGTTTTACTAACCGAAAATTAACGGTAATTTGTTAATTGACATCATAAGACTGATCTGTGTTTACAACTCGCACTAATCGAATCTTTTCTCGCACTAACCGAAACACGGTATCAATTTTTTAAGTCGCACTAATCGAATTCGCGCTATTCGAAGTCGCGCTAATTCGAAGTCGAGGCCTATCTGTATATTAAAAATGCGGTGCGTTACATAAAAAAATCTGTTCGTCGGCTACTGGCCCATATTGTTACGATAGCACCGGCCCTTCTGTCATTTGCCAGAACTCCCTTATGGCCAGTCCGTCCCTGGCCAAAGATACAACCTAAAAGAATATACTGTGTTTAATATGATTAGTATGAATTATTATATATCATACAGTTATCTATAATAAAGGATACTTAATATAATTATTCAAATGTAGATAGCTAATAATATACAGGCATTGTAATCATAATTATATGTTGTAATTGATATACAAGCATATCAATTACAACATATAATTGTGAAAAATAATGATACTCCTCTTAAAGAATATAATCTGCAATAGGACTTATATTTTCGTGACAGATCAATAATGCTCATCTGCAACATTTGAGATCGAATCCCATTCCACTCATCATTTCAAACTGTTTATAAGTCCCCTTCGTTTTTTCCCATCCCTCAGCACATCAGTCGACTATTACGAGCTTAGCCCACAAGATTTTACTGGCCATTATATATAGGTGCCAAGCAAGTATTAAAATACAAATATCTATGTGTTTGGCAAAGCGAGCGTTCACTTGTTCGTCGCGTTCATTTCCAGATCTCACATCTCTAGTTTTTCAGGAGGAGTCGGAGACGATCGGTCTGTTGAATCCCATCTTTCAATCTTCCGGTTGACTCCATCAAGGGTGTTGGCCAGCCTGTGATGGACTCTATAAGTAGCTGCTGCCAGATACAGTATTTCCCTCGTGAGATATGGCGGCTTAATCTAACTTTAACCAAAAAATATCGGTGTAGCGAATAAGCTGAAAATATTTTTTTAACGTCACTTTCCCCAATAATTTTCTGATATAAGAACTAAGTGGCGAGGCGAGGTCAATCAAACTTTAGATATCGAGCTGTCTTATAATCTGGCAGGGTATAACACACTGTATATAAATAAAATATATCAGAATATAGCATTGCCGCAGTACGGGTGGGATGGTCTGTGGCATTGCCTTAATTTCCCGACGTTTAATAAACAGATCAGGAAGTGGCGTCACCTATTGTTAAAAAATATTTTATCACAAGTGAAAGTAACTGATAGTAAAAATTTGAATTGATTCTGCCATTCAGTTACTGTATTAGCAAATGATGAGGAAAATTGCTTTAAAGATTTTTAGATTTTTTTAATATTTTAAAATTATATATAGCAATAAATGGTTTCTTGGTTTAGGCTTAATTGTTGTGATTTAATAGAGGATAAATTAAGTCACCGAAAACTAACTTGTAAGCAGGAACAGAAGTTGCGAACCAGTTTAGGAAAAATTAATACAGTGTTTAAGAAATGGTAACAATTTTCTGTTTTAAGTCATATTCTATTTGTCATTAATAATGACAAATGTTTGAAGGTAAGTTGAATTTGTCCTTATTAAATCAGATTAAGCACTACTGAATTGAAATATTTAAAATTATATTTTTACTATTCTTAGATAGCTACTCGTAATTAGAAATAATAGTTCAAGTTGTGGAATATGTCTTCCTACAAAATACAGTGTATTTTTTATTTATAGCTAGATTTCTTTCTGATAAGTTTGGCATCATTTTAGAATCTACAAGTTATCTATAACTGTGACAAAATTGATCGAAATCATATATAAGATCGGCGGACTAAATGTGATATTCTGAAAAAAACATCACCAATAAATAACATTTACAGTATCTTCAAGATAATGCACTGATTTTCCGGTTGACTGTATATAATAAGTTTGGCATCATTTCAGAATCTACAAGTTATCTATAACTGTGACAAAATTGATCGAAATCGTATAAGATCGGCGGACTAAATGTGATATTCTGAAAAAAAAAATCACCAATAAATAACATTTACAGTATCTTCAAGATAATGCACTGATTTTCCGGTTGACTGTAATTAAAATGATGTAAACCAAACAAATTTTCTTCATTTCTTAATGCATTTTTGGATTTCTCTAGATTACTGCTGCTAACTTTATCGCATATTGACAATCGTGTAAGTTCGACTGAAGATCGATATATGAAACGTGAGATGATTCTGGATCTTTTGGTAGAAAGCAAATACAGTGGATTCCGCTTAATTGGGACACGTTGGTCCAAGCCATTTTTTCCCAATTAAGCGGCTGTCCCAATTAAACGAAGTAATAATAAATTCTAAAATAAAATGTGTAATTCGTAGGTAAATAAATAATAGGTAAAAAATAATAATTAGG